>JAUPFV010000002.1:380747559-380760059 GCA_036936605.1 Limnanthes douglasii subsp. nivea | reverse complement strand
ATCGCTCCGACGATAATTGCTTCCTAGAAATAATTCTTGTTCCGAGGAGAACCATGGAAGGCCGAGGGGACGATTTAGTTGATCACTGCGAGGAAAATATGGAGGCGGATGACTTTCGAAATGACTTGGAGTCCGAAGGAGAAGGAGGTCGGCGAGTTGAAAACGTTTTTGATGACTCCGCTCTTTTGGCTCAGAGGAATGAACTATTGCTGGAGATCGAAAGGTTGAAGGCGGAGAAGGAAGCTGCGTAAGGAAATGTTTGATCGGAGATAAGAAGAGAACCCGTCGAACAAAAGGAGGAACGCGAGGTTGAAATTCGACCCAAGAGGAGAGATGACAAGCATCGGAGGCGTGAGCGGCGGACTCCGAGGAGGAGAGAAAGATACCGTTCGGACTCGGCTACTTCAAGCGACTACTCGCGATATAGCACTTCTGAATCATCCCCTCGGAGATACCGCAGAAGGAAAAAGCGTGACCAGAGGCGAACTGGCGCCCGAAGGGGAAGGAGTTCGGAGAGGAAATCTTCGCGGGAAAAGAGTCGCCATGACCGAGTCGGTGATCGCTCTCATGAGCAGGCAAAGTGCCTTGGGAAGGAGGACATGGGCCCTCGAAATTCAGAATGGCAGCAGCAGTACACTTTGCCCTCAGAGGAGGGTCTGTACTTTTCGAACAACGATAATTTGAGGTCTAACATTTATCGTACAGGGCATAACTGGAGAGCCTCTCCTCTATCATCGGAGATCTTAGTAGGAAATCTCCCAAAGCATTTTGACATTTCGAGGCTTGAAAAGTTCGACGGGACTCAGGATCCGGACAACCACATCGAGCAGTTTAAGAACTTTATGATAAACTTCGACGATGATGATAAGCTCTTGTGCAGAGCATTCTCTCAAACCTTCAAAGGAGTGGCATCCAAATGGTACAATAGGCTACCTCAGGGTTCTATCAAGAATTTTGACATGTTCTTGAATATTTTTAGACAACACTTCGTGGGGAGTAAGAAATTTCGAGCCAACGGAGACACCATAATCTACTATCGGCAAAAAGTGGGGGAGAGCCTCAAAAACTATACCAATCGCTTTGTCAAGACCAAAACAGATATGGAGTACTGTAACGATTCAGTAGCGCTTGCAGCGTTCAGGATGGGTTTGCTCCCCGGGTTGTTGAAAGACACGGTGGCAGAAAGTCAGGCAATGACCTTCGGAGCATTGCTAGATCAAGTAGAGAAGAGAATCTTGGTGGAAGAAACCCAAGCCTCAGAGAAAGGTTCCGGAGAGGAATTGGACCATAATAAATTTCAGAGGGCTGAGCCAAGCTCTCAGGGCCCCCGATCAACCGTTCAAGCTAAAAGCACGGGTCAGTATCCCCCAAGGCAAAAATCAAACCCGCAGTACTATGGCAATCAACCAAACCATAATCAAGGGGGGAGGTACATGTCAAACAAATGGACTCGGCCAGACTACTATGCAGAGTTAACAGAAAATGTCGCTGCAATATTTGATAAAGCTAAATCTTCGGTCACGTTCAGGAAGCCTTTTCCCATACAAACACTGAGGGAGAGCAGAAGCGCTAACAAATATTGCAAGTATCACGAGGATGTGGGCCACGACACCAAGGATTGCATAGCCTTGAAGAAGGAGGTGCAGGCTCTCATCGAAAATGGAATGCTGTTGGAGTATGTCAAGAAACACTCCCAGAAAAACGCCGTGGTAAAAGTTGTCTCGAAGAACACTGACACAGCCATGGTAATTTCCGAAGGGGTTGACGATTTTGACATCGAGCAAGAGTATTTGGACCCGAAAGTCGGGAGGAACAATGTAAACTTGGTCGAAGAGGAAATTCCAAGGGGGAAGGTGGATAGTCTTTGTGCATTTTTTGAGTCCTTAGCAATCTTTGGCGGAGACACTATCGCCGGGAATTCGAACAGCTCCCGCAAAAGGCACATGGTGAATTTGACCACCCAGATTGAAGCTGGAGTCTCCGCACAAATGCATCGATCGCCTTCTCCTATTATTTGTTTTGATGATGATGATATGCGTAATGTTGTAGGCCCTCATGAGGACGCTGTAGTGATCGCGGCGGGCATTGCCGGGGATCAGATTCAAAAAATACTCATCGACACAGGAAGCTCTGCGAACATCCTGTTTATGAGCACCTATCGCCGCATTTCCGACCCACCGGTCATCCGAAGATCTGATAGAACGATAGTGGGCTTCACTGGTGCCACAGCGGTTGTCGTGGGAGAGTTCCAATGTATGGTGGAGTTGGGTCGTGGACCATTCAAAAAAGAAGTGGAGGTACTCTTCATCGTGGTTGACGCACCCACCTCATATAATGCTATCCTGGGACGCTCTTGGTTGTCTCGGATGCACGGCGTCATCTCCACGGTGCATCAATGTCTAAAGTACGTTATTGGGAACAATATTGGTACGGTCGGAAGTAGCCAGAAGATGGCACGAGAATGCTACCAAATCGCCCTGTCCTCCAAGGGAGTTCGAGGGGGGCCCTCTGACTCAGCATAGCAATTAAAGGGGCTACCCTCCGAGGTCATCCCTTGTGATGATCCGAGGGAGGCCCCCGGATTTCAGGTTCCGGAGGAGGATTCTGCAACACATGAGTTCGCGGCTGGCAAAGTTCTGAAAATAGGGGTCCATCTCTCCCCCGAATTTAAAGGGAAGTTAATTGCTTTTTTATCTGATAAGCTCGATATGTTCGCTTGGTGTGCGCAGGATGTCACTGGGGTGCCGACGGAGATTATATGTCACCAACTTGCCTTGCGATCAGATGTCCGACCAATAGTCCAAAAAAGGAGGCCTGTCTCCCCGGAAAAGGCCTCAGCAATTTTGTTGGAGGTCGAGCGACTTTTAAGTATTGGTCATATTCGTGAGTCGCACTATCCCCTATGGGCGTCAAATCCGGTGTTGGTGAGGAAGAAGAACGGCAAGTGGAGGATGTGTATCTACTTCACAGATTTAAACCGCGCTTGTCCTAAGGATCCTTTTCCTGTCCCGCGCATTGATCAATTAGTAGACTCGACCTCCGGAAATCGATTGCTATCTTTCATGGATGCTTACTCGGGCTACAATCAAATCCGATTGGCTGCTAACGATGAGGAGAGCACTTCTTTTATTACCGGGCGGGGTCTATACTGTTACAAGGTCATGCCGTTCGGGTTAAAAAACGCGGGGGCAACTTATCAGCGCCTGGTTAATAAAACTTTCGAGGAGCAGATTGGGAGGAATATGGAAGCTTATATCGACGATATGTTGGTGAAGAGTGAGAAAGACGACGACCATTTCGCTGACCTCACAGAGACATTCCACAACTTGCGGAGGGTCAACCTCAAGCTCAATCCAGAAAAGTGTATTTTTGGAGTACGGTCGGGTAAATTTCTTGGCTACATGATCAGTGAAAAAGGCATTGAGGCGGACCCAGAGCAGTTAAGAGCGTTGATCACCATGAGCCCTCCTCGAAATATTAAAGAGGTGAAAATCCTAACAGGGCGATTGGCTGCCCTAAATCGATTTATTTCCCGCTCATCGGACAAGTGTGCCCCGTTCTTTAAAGTATTGCGGAATGCCAAGCAATTTTGTTGGACTGAAGAATGTTCGACGGCATTTCGACAAATTCAGGAGTATCTAACCTCTCCAGAAGTTTTATCTAAACCCTTAGTGGGGGAGACACTGATTGTTTACGTAGCGATATCCACGTGTGCTGTCAGTGATGTTCTCCTCCGAGAAGCTGACTCTTTTCTGAGGCCAATTTATTATGTCAGCAAGAGTTTGCTGGACGCCGAAAAGCGATATCTTACCTTGGAGAAGGTGGCTTTGGCATTAGTCACCGCGGCGCGAAAGATGAGGCCTTACTTTCAAGCCCATCCCATTGTGGTTCGAACAACGTTTCCCCTAAAGAGTCTATTACAAAGACCAGACATCTCTGGCAGGATGACTAAGTGGTCCGTAGAGTTGGGAGACTTTGACATAACATTTGAGCCTCGCACAGCGATAAAGGCACAAGTTTTGGCAGATTTTCTGGTTGAATTCCACTCCGACAGGGACGAACAGGAGGTATCTGACATAGTTGCCGAGGAACAGTGGGTAGTACGGACGGATGGGGGGTCGAACGTCTCAGGCTGCGGGGCAGGTGTTCAGTTAATATCCCCGCAAGGGGTCGCTATGTTCCAAGCCATCCGTTTCGGTTTCAAAGCTACTAATAATGAGGCTGAATATGAAGCAGCTTTAGCCGGCCTACGCTTAGCTCAGATATGCGGGGCTCGACGGATAAAGTTGGTCAGTGATTCTCAGTTAGTAATAAATCAGGTTTCGGGGGAGTCCGAGGTGAGAAAGGAAACACTGGTACAATACTTGAAATTGATGAAAGATTTGGCGTCGGGTTTTGAGGACGTTAAGTTCGAACATGTCCGACGAGAATTGAATGCCGTCTCAGATTCTCTTGCTTCTGCTTCGCGGACAGAAGGCTATCCCTGGGTTTTGGTCCAGACATGCCCGTCGATCTCAATCGGTAAAGACCATGTGATGAACGTCTCGGAGGGAAATCGTGCGATCACACCTGACTGGAGAACAGTCCTCATTGATTTTTTGGCTCATGACATTTTGCCCGCCGACAAATATGAAGCCAGAAAAGTTAGATTTAAGTCGCACGGTTACATTTTGCTGGACGGGTCGCTGTATAAGAAATCTCTGAGTCGGCCATTACTGAGGTGCTTGAGCGGATACGAGTCACAAGTTATCCTCTCCGAGTTACACGACGGCGAAGGATCCGCTCATTGTGGATATAAAGCTTTGACACGCAGGGTATTCTTGGCAGGTTATTATTGGCCAACTATTTCGGCTGATGCAAAAGATCTGGTTAAACATTGTGACATGTGCCAGCGGTATGCTAATGTAATCCACAAGCCAGGAGCGTTGATGGAAAGCATCCCAGAGGAAGTTCATTTTGACAGATGGGGCATTGACTTGGTTGGACCTCTACCGATGGCTTCTGGGGGCAGACAGACGATAATTGTGGCCGTCGATTATTTTTCTAAGTGGGTGGAAGCTGAGCCACTTGCAGACACGAAAGCCAAGGATGTGATCAAATTCGTTTTGTCTAATATCTGTTGTCGTTTTGGTGTACCATTGCAGATTACAACGGACAATGGACCACAGTTTGATAACAAAGAATTTCATAGTTTTTGTGTGTCAAGGGGCATACGACAATGTTTCTCGGCACCATTTCACCCTCAGGAAAATGGCCAGGTGGAAGTAACTAATCGCACAATCCTCGACGGGCTAAGAAAGAACTTAGAAGGTAAGGCAGGAAAATGACCCGACTATTTACAGGAGGTGTTGTGGGCATATCGAACGACCCCGCGAACAGCCACCGCTGTGACCCCTTTCGCTTTAGTTTATGGAATGGATGCCGTGGTCCCTCCAGAGATCCTCTTCCCTTCACATCGAATAGCAACTTATGACTCAGACACCAATAAAGAGCATAGAGCATTGGCTTTAGACTTGGTCGAGGAAAAGAGGCAACGGGCGCAGCTGACTTCCCTTCATTATCAAACTCTTATGCGGAGCCGATATGCATCCAAAGTCAACCATAGGGATTTTCAGGTGGGAGACAAGGTCCTACGGAAAATCTTCTTACACACTAAGGACAAGAGTTTGGGGAAGCTGGGCCCTAATTGGGAAGGTCCATATACGGTCACCGAAAGGATAAAACCAGGCACTTATCGGTTGAAAGATAAAGACGGACGATATCTCCGCTTACCTTGGAATATTGAGCATTTAAAGCTGTACCTCGATTAGCAAGAGCTCGGAGAAAATATTGTATTTCTTTTCACTTTCTATGTATCCCTCGGGCAAATTTTTGGTGAGGACACACTCTTTCCTACCCTGTTAGGCACAGGAAGGTTTTAATGAGGTGTTTCGGTGATCCCATTAATACAAAGTTTCTTTGCCTTTAACTATTTTTTGAGTCACAGTCACATGTGCCTCGAATTGTTGTCCCTCATACTATTTTTTGAGTCACAGTTACATGTGCCTCGAATTGTTGTCCCTCACACTATTTTTTGAGTCACAGTCACATGTGCCTCGAATTGTTGTCCCTCACACTATTTTTTTAGTCACAGTCGCATGTGCCTCAAATTGTTGTCCCTCATACTATTTTTTGAGTCACAGTAACATGTGCCTCGAATTTCCATTCTTTGACTTATTTTTTGGGACTATCGAACTATTCATCAGGTCACATTAAAGTGTGCCACGATGTTTTGGGACCTTCGAACTATTCATCGGGTCACATTAAAGTGTGCCACGATGTTTTGGGACTTTTAAACTATTCTCCGGATCAAATTAAGGTGTGCCACGATAATTTGGGACCTTCGAACTATTTTCCGGGTCACTTTAAGGTGTGCCTCGAAGCCACTCTCAGTAATGAATCGAGAATATTTTTTCCTTACAATTATTTTTTATTTGTTATTTTTATTTTTTCGGAGACCCTACAAATTGTTCGACGGCCAAACAGATTGGCATTCGAAGGCCTCATGGCAAGTATAAAACTTGGTAAATCTATCTAAGTAATAATTGTTCGAAGACCAAGCGGGTTGAAATTCGAAGGCCTTATTGTAAGTATAAAACTTGCTAAAAATATCTAAGTAATAATTGTTCAACGGCCAAATAAAATTGGCATTCGAAGGCCTCATTGCAAGTATAAAACTTGCTGAATCTATCTAAGTGAAAATTGTTCGAAGGCCAAGTAAGTTGGAGTTCGAAGGCCCAATGATAAATATGAAACCTGCTAAATTTATCTAAGTTAAATTCTATCGAAGGCCGAAAGAATTTGTGAATTTATCCAAGTGCTCATTGTTCGAAGGGCTAGTGAAATAATAAGTTCGAAGAACAATACATTGATGAGTTAAATATCCAAGTACTCATTGGAACAGCACAACAGCTTCCAACCATTACAAAAAGAGGCCTCTTAGGCCATACAAAAAAAACTACCCACGACACTTTCACTCAGTCGGCAGTCTTCGAGCTATCACTCCCCTCACCTTCTGAGTCTTCCCTCTCACTTACAACTACTTGGGGTGGGCGAAGTTCTGGGGGGACAAGCTTCCAGAAAGGCCCCAGTTCATAGTCAGGATGGTCGGTGAATATCTGGGTCAATAAGCCGACTCGAGTGGCAGCATCTCGAGCTTGTAAAGTCTTCGAACAGGTGGCAGCATAAGCATCTGCACCCTTCTCCTTTGCCTCTTCGATTTCTGCTGGGAAACATCTGATCTTTCTCTCCAAATTATCCCGCTCTTCGACTACTTTTCGAAGAGACTCAGTACACTGCTCAAAACCATCGCAGGCCTTGCGATGCCCTTTCTTGTATTCAGATATCATCAGCTCCTGGGTAGCAGTCTTCTCCTTGTACAAATCCCTTTCTTGTTGGCAACACCTCTCTAGCATGATCACGTAGCTCTCAGAGGCAGAAAGGCGCTCGTACAGGGCATCAGCTTGGCCTTCGATTACTGCATACTCCTTCTTGGCCTCCTCGAGTTGAGAGGCAACTACGGATGCTTTGAACTTGTAGTAATTTTTACGCGTTTCGAGATGGCGCATCTTCTTTCCTCGATTTACTGAAGTATGCAGCAGCCTTCGCAGATTCATTGAAAATTCATCGTCTAAGGGGACCTCGAAGGAGCTCGAAGGAGACCCTAAATCTGCGGAATCGAATTCAGAAAAATTACCACAAGCCACATCAGGATGAACGAGTAATGGAGGGTTTGTTCGAGGAGCAGGGATAGGAGCCATCCTTGGACTGCCTTCGAGGGAGGCTGGGTGAGAAGCCTCAGTTAGAGGAGAGTGCAAGGATTGGTAGGAAGTTTCCTTGGGGGATAGGCCACCCCTGTTTTCAGCATCAATAGCATCCTCTTGGACTCTTTTTTCGAAGTTAGTCCCTTCATTGTTCTCAGGAGTTTCTCCTCCCTCAGACTGCTCTTCGATGGGCTCAAGAAGAATACCCTTCCCCTTCAAGTCTTTCTTCTTGTTATCTTTCTTTGGTGGAAGGATGGGAGCAGGGGGAGGAGGAGTGGGACTTGCTCGAGGGGTTTCAGTTGTTCGAGGGGTGTCAGTCGTTCGAGGAGTTTCAGTTGTTCGAGGGTCACTAGAATTCGAGGCCCCTATATTCTTCGAAGAGTGTGGCTTTTGAGTGTTAGTGACTGGTTTGGGATTTGTTGGCTGAGGTGGTATTGCTTCATCTTCTGGAGGGTCATCCAGGTGACTTTGAGAGCGAGAGCGTTTGGGCAGATAGATAGTCACATCCTGTTGGCTACATCGCTCTAGCACTTCTTGTTCAGAGGGCGGAGTCATTAGGCTCCTCATACTTATCCAATCAAGCGGATTAAGCCTCCAGAGTCGACTCCTAGCCAAGTTCTCATCAACAAAGCAACGGCGAAAACGATTGTCCCACTGTTCCTTTGCCCACAAGCGAAGGTTAGTGAAAGTAGTGGTAGCTCCCTCGACGTAGTCGGTGTAGGGTTTGGACACTCCAGTCATAGCTGAAGCAGAAAAGTAGATATCAAACACAATATATAAGTTCGGGGGAACATATTACTTCAAAGGCATACAAATATTCGGGGAGACTTAACAAAAAGCGTAAATTTCGAAGGACTTGTGAAATTCGAAGAGTAAAGGTTAATGGAGTACTTACATTTCATTGTCCACTTCAGCGAAAGTCTGTGAGGATTCGAAGGAGTTGCTTCCGATCCAGTCTCCCAGCAGCCAGAGAAAAAGAGGAGCTGTTGCCTCCATTTTTTGTCGGCCTCTAATAGATCCTTCAGTATTTTTTGCCCCCGGTTGAATGTTAATGAATAGAAGGGGAAGTAAGGATTTCGAGCAAGACCAGCAAGACCAATGATTTGCTCCAGAGAAAACTCTTGGCCTGAGAGTCTTGAGGCCATTATGCAAGCCATTAACGTGAACCACGTGTTGGGCCCAACCTGGGACGGACAAAGGTCGATCTTCGAAAGATATTCAATAAAAAAGGGGTCTAAGGGATACCTTAGCCCCCAGTTCATGATTTCTGTGTAGACCACCACCTCGTGATCCCTCACAGATAAAGGTGTTTCTCCTTCAGCGGGAAATCTGATATTAATATAAGTGGGAATACCCCATCGAGCCCTCAGCATCGTTTCCTCTTCTCTTGAAAAGTATTTATATTTGATGTTGGTGAGGGCTACTAAGTGTTTATTTTCAATACCCCGAATATTGTTGCCAATGATACTGTCTAACTCTAAGGGAAGCACAATATCTCCTTTTAATTTGGGAGCAATCCGGCGAGCTTGCTCCTCGGATATTGTCGAAGAGGACGTTGCACCATTCGAAGGGCCTGAGGGAAGAATAATGGGCAATTTCTGTCTGAAGGATTTACTGAGGGGTTTTGTAACTTTGGGGTCTAAAGTCTGTTCATGTAAAATGCGCATGTCTTCGTCGGTAATAAGCGTCCTTGAAGGGGAGAATTGAGTACCATGAATGGTCATGGATGGCGTTGAGGGCAGACTAGAAACATCTGTTCCATGTTTCCGAGGAGGACTTCCAGAGTTCTGTTGTTGATTTTGATTTTGAGGAGAACTTTCAGAATTCGGTTGCTGATTTTGGTTTCGAGGAGGGCTAGCAGAATCATTTTGGTTTTGGTTTCGGCGAGGATTAGTGGGGTTTCGAGGAGGACTCCTCGAAGTCCGTTGAGGACTCCTCAAAGTCCGTTGAGGACTCCTCGAAGTCCGTCGAGGACTCAAAGATCTCTGGGGAGGATGTTCAATATTAGTTGGAGCAGGTGGTTCTCGAATGGTTAGGGGAGCTTCCTTGGCCCGTTTTCGATCATGCGAACCTTTTCTGTCTCTATGGGATTTTTTCCTCTTCGAACCTGATGAATGCTTGTGTGGTCTCTCTTTACCCATTGCTCTAAGCTTTGACGAGCTACTTCACGAGGTATAATGGCGGTCGAGTTGTTCGAAGGAGGCCAAGCACCAAAAAAGGTTGTAATCAATGGTGGGGGATGAGGCTTTACGTCTTCACCAGCAGCAACCCTCTCCTCGAACCGCTTACTAATCAACAGCCACTCAGGAATTCGACGGGGTTTGTTCGCCAGCTTTATCTCTCTAGAAACAATTGAACAGAAGTTGCATTAATGAAGGGAGAGGTTGGTATTTATAGAAGATTAATGGGCTTTCTTGGCAAATGAAGCCCGGGGACATTTTTATGTTGTTTGCCTAGGGGTATGATGGTCCATATAGGTGGACATTGTATGGCAACCTAGCTATAGCAGAAGATGAAGAGTCGTGTGTCAAAGATTGTCATGGGAAGTGGAAGGGTTTTCTGACAAAAGAATTGGTACGGTTTCTCCAAAATCATGCTGACATCGCTGTTGGTACAATGACATCATCAATCCTAGCAACATTTTTTCGCCTAAGTACCTAATTATCCGATGACGATCCGGCTGAAAAAGTTGCAAGGATTGGGGGGGCTACTCAGTATAACAGAAATTCGAAGGGATCTTTGTAGATATTCGAGGAGGCCTTCAAGCCATTCGAAGACAGAAATTCGAAGGGATCCTTGCGGAAATTCGAGGAGGTTTTCAAGTTATTCAAAGAGGTTTCGTGGAGCAACCTTTTTGCCTAAGGGACTTATGAAGTTCGTAGGAGCAACTTTTCGAAGAGATTTTGGCCGGTCAGAAGAATTATTCAGTCTTAGCAAAACAATTTTTTACTAAGACTGGGGGGCTACTGATGAGGGAGAATAAAAGACAAGGGCCAAAATGCATAGAAATAAATGTATAAGGGCCAAAATGCATAGAAATAAATGTATAAGGGCCAAAATGCATAGAAATAAATGTATAAGGGCTGAAATGCGTTAATTGCAAAGATATAGCCAAAATAGGAAGGAACCTTAGAGCAGGGACCAAAAGATGTAATTAAACCGAATTAAAGCGTGTGGGGTCCGTAATTGTACTATAAAAGGAGCACACACGCTTCACGAATTTCAAGATGAATAGTACGACTTTCTCTCTCTACCATTTTAGCATTTTCTCTCTCTAGATCTAACACTCAAATATTCTTTTACTTCTTAATCTTCTATCAACAAATCTTCTCACAACAAAATCACCATCGGACCATCTTTTAACTCTTCACCAACCACTAGGCTAAGGTATACTTTTATAAATAAACATTTATATTATACTATACAAACATAGCGAGGTCTGCAATAAGGGATAAAGCACGGTGTCCGGATTTATAAGAACAAACCGAAGGGTTAAAAAACACGGGACAACATACTATGTAAATAGATGTAAAATAAATAACGTATGGTTAAAAAAAATCAGGTTATTCCGATATCCGAACCCAAAGCTACGGACTTGCAAGTTTTGAAGCTCTAATATAGAAAAAGCTAAAAAACTAGTAGTCCGGAGTCTCTGGAGACGAACCGGAGGGTTGGAAAACATCGAGGGTGGAACGTCAAATAAGTGTACCAAAAATCATGCGGAATTCGAGAGATCATGTGTTATGGTAAAAAAATTGTGATAACCCACCGGTTGGTCTCCAAAAGTCCTATTTTTCGACGTTTTTAAAAAATTCCGAAATTTTACCATCACGTAGATATCGGATAGTGTCGGCCATAAAATATAAAGCTATGCGGTGAAATCGGAATTCAAATCGAAAAATCGAGCCAATTTTAGGGTTTCTATTTTCTAAAATCCCTAAATAATTCTAAAAATCTAAAATTAACATGCAAAACGGCGTTTTTTTGGGTCCACACTTCGGTTAATCACCGTAGGTAATTAACCAGCGCGTAGATCCCGAAAAACTGCATGGAATCCATATATAGAAATCCGCATTCGGACAACCGATAAATCCATACAAGATATTGGAACCGAGTCATTGTTGGCCGGTTTTTTGCTGGCCAGCACTGTGGCGCCAGTGGCCGGCCACTGTGGCGTCAGTGGCCGGCCAATGTGGCGCCATTGGCCACCATTGTGGCGCCAGTGGCTGGTATTGTTGCACCAGTGGCCGGCCAGTGTTGCACCACTGTGGCCAGCAATGTGCCACCAGTGGCCGGCCATTTTGGCCAGCAATGTGGCGCCAGAGGCCAGTGCTATGGCACCAGTGGCCAGCAATGTGGCGCCAGTGGCCAGCATTGTGGCGCCAGAGCCACCATTTGAGGCGCCAGTGGCCAGTGCTGTGGCACCAGTGGCCAGTAATGTGGCGCCAGTGGCCAGCAATGTGGCGCCACAGCCAGCATTTGTGGCGCCAGTGTCCAGCCCATGTGGCGCAAGTGGCCAGCATTGTGGCGCCAGTGACCGGCCACTACTGGGCTGTGTGGTGCCAGCAGCGCCCCAAATGGGGCAAAAGCATATAGAAAATGTGATATCTTTTTTTCTACTCGTGCAAAACTCAAAATTCTTTCCATTATACAATCCTTATAACATGTAGGATTTTTAAGAGTCGAGTTTGTAATTTT
>JAUPFV010000002.1:380735059-380742559 GCA_036936605.1 Limnanthes douglasii subsp. nivea | reverse complement strand
GCCTTCCATGATGAGCCAGGTATCTTTGCAACTCCTAATGATGATACCGTGTTCAGTCATGGAAGGAATTGGAGGCAGTCTCCACTGTCTTCTAAAATCCTGTCCGGGAACCTCCCCAAGAGGTTTGACAGCACAAAGATGGAGAAGTATGATGGTAGTACTGATCCGGACAATCATCTGGAGCAATTCAAGAACTTCATGATGAACTTTGATGATGATGATAAACTACTCTGCAGGGCATTCTCCCAGTCCTTTACGGGGAGTGCTCTGAAGTGGTACAACAGCCTTCCTCAGGGTTGTATCAGAGACTTTGATACCTTTTGGGTGGCCTTTCGAAGGCAATTTGTGGGGAGTAAGGAGCTTAAGGGTAATGGAGATACCATAATCCATTGTGCCCAAGAGCCAAATGAATCGTTGAAAGAATACATAAGTCGTTTTGTGAACACAAAGAACGGGCTGGCTGATTGCTTTGAACAAGTGGCAATAGCATCCCTGAGACAAGGTTTGAACCCTGGCAACCTGGCCGATTCAGTTACAAGGAAGAAAGCCATGACCTGGGGTGGATTGCTAAATCAAGTTGGCAAGCAAATAAATGTTGATGAAACAAAAAAGACCAGGGTGCACAGGCAGGTGAGATCCACCCCGGTGACACCAACTCCCAATCAAAACCAGTCCGGAAACAAAGCTAGAGAAACCGGACAGGGGCATGGAAGAGGAAAAGCTCAGTCTCAACCAGCTACCCCTGCACAAAGCCAACAGTCTAGAAACAAAAGAGGGCCATGGGTCCAACCGGAGTGGTTTGCAGAACTCAAAGAAAGTGTGGCAACCATTTTTGATAAAACTAAAAATGAAGTACACTACCGGAGACCAGCAGCCTTGCAGTCTCCCAGAGAACATCGAAACAGTTCTTTTTGTCAATATCACAATGATATTGGCCATACTACTGATGATTGCATAGCCTTGAAACAAGAGGTTCAGAACCTGATTGAAAGAGGGAAATTGGGTGCATACGTTAAAAGAAGAGGAGGCAACAGGCCTGACAACACTCACCGGGCTGCTCCGATTAATGCTGCCCCAGAAGGGGCTATGGTGATCATTGAAAGGTTTGATGTAGAATCTGAATATTTGGATCCTGATCCAACAAGGAACCGAGTGGGTGCAATAGAGGAGCGTTCCAGGACGGTCTCCGGGCTCATTAAATTCTTTGAGTCCTTGACAATTTTCGGAGGGGACACTGTAACGGCTCCTACCACTTCATCAAGAAAAAGGCATGTCCATAATTTGGCTACCCAACTAGAAGGGGGCATGACCTCTTATCAATCGTCAAGTTTATTCCCATTCATTGTCTTTGATGGGGATGATTTGAGAGACATTGCTGGCCCTCATGAAGATGCTGTTGTCATAGGAGCATCGATAGGGGGCAATGAGATAAGGCGAATCCTGGTAGATACTGGGAGCTCTGCCAATATCCTTTTCCTAGATACTTACAAGAAAATGAAAAATCCAGCTGTGATTCAAAAGTCAGACAGATCGATCGTAGGCTTCACGGGCAGCTCAGCTGATGTAATCGGTGAATTCGAAGAAGAAGTATTGTTGGGCAGAGGCCCTTTCAAGAAAACGGTCAGAATACTTTTCATTGTGGTGGACTGTCCCACTTGTTACAATGCTATTCTAGGGAGATCTTGGCTCTTTAGGATGCATGCAGTGGCCTCAACAGTCCATCAGTGTCTAAAATATGCTGTTCAGGGGCAGGTTGGGGTTGTCCGGAGCAGTCAAAAAGTTGCAAGAGAATGCTATGCCACTGCCTTGGCTCCACGAACGCTGGGGGCAGTCCGTATAAATGACCAATAGCAATTTGAGGGCCTTTCTTGGGGTGAGGGTGAAATTGATGACCCCAGAGAGACCCCCGGAGTGTTGATCCCAGTTGAGGAGGTTGAGACACACTGCTTGGAAGAAGGGAAATTTGTCAAGATAGGGTCCAAAATGCCACAAGTGTTGAAAGAAGAGATGTTAAAATTCTTAAAAGACCATCAGCATGTCTTTGCTTGGTGCAATGCTGATGTTACTGGAGTTCCATCAGAAGTGATTTCCCATCACTTATCTGTCCGGAGAGACGTAGCACCAGTGGTGCAAAAGAGGAGAGCTTTCTCAAAAGAAAAGGCTGATGTCATTGTACAAGAGGTTGACAGACTCACAAAGATGGGGCACATTAAAGAATCTCAGTATCCTATGTGGACTGCCAATCCAGTCTTGGTAAAAAAGAAAAACGGTAAATGGCGAATGTGCATTGACTTTACAGATCTCAATCGAGCTTGCCCAAAAGACTTGTATCCGGTTCCCCGGATAGATCAGCTGGTAGATTCTACTTATGGGAACAAGCTACTCTCCTTCATGGATGCTTTCTCCGGATACAATCAGATCCAGGTGGATCCAAGAGATCAAGAGCACACCACTTTTGTTACTGATAGAGGTTTACACTGCTACAAGGTGATGCCTTTTGGTTTGAAAAATGCTGGGGCTACTTATCAAAGGTTAGTCAATAAGGCATTTGCTGATCAAATTGGAAGAAATATGGAGGTTTACATTGACGATATGATGGTGAAAAGTGTGGATGAGCAGCTGCACGTGTCCGACCTCCAGGAGACTTTTGCCAACCTGGCCAAGGTAAATTTAAAGTTAAATCCTGAAAAATGTGTGTTCGGAGTGCATTCCGGGAAGTTCTTAGGGTATATTATAAGTGAGCATGGAATACAGCCCGACCCGGACCAACTCAATGCTTTATTTCAAATGGAGCCTCCTCGAAACATTAAAGAAGTACAGCGGTTAACGGGGAGGTTAGCAGCCTTGAACAGATTCATCTCAAGGTCTTCGGACATGTGTGCTCCTTTCTTTCAAACTTTGAAGGGTGTAAAGGGGTTTGAGTGGACGCCACAGTGTGATGAGGCATTCAATGAGATTAAGAAGCATCTGTCCTCTCCCAAGACTTTGTTTAAACCAATCGAGGGGGAGACTCTCTTTGTGTATTTGGTTGTTTCAAGCTGTGCCATCAGTGCTGTGCTAGTAAGGGAGGTTGATAGGTATCCTCACCCAGTATACTACATCAGCAAAAGCCTGATTGATGCTGAACGGCGCTACTTGAAACTTGAAAAACTAGCACTGGCCTTGGTGATAGCTGCGAGAAAGATGAGGCCGTATTTTCAGGCTCATCCTATCATCGTCCGGACATCTTTCCCTTTAAAGAATGTCCTTCAAAAAGCAGACATTTCAAGCAGAATGACAAAGTGGTCAGTAGAGTTGGGAGACTTCGACATAGACTTTGCTCCTCGAACAGCAGTAAAAGCTCAAGCTGTGGCTGATTTTCTGGTCGAATTCCATTCTGATAGGGACTCAAAACAACCTGCTGATTCAAAAGACAAAAAAGTGTGGATTGTCCGAACAGATGGAGGATCCAGTGCCATAGGATCTGGGGCAGGAATATGTCTTACTTCCCCCTATGGGGACAACATGTTCCAAGCTATTTGTTTTGCTTTCAGGGCGTCCAATAACGAGTCCGAATACGAAGCAGCTATAGCTGGGTTGAAATTGGCTTATATCTGTGGAGCAAAAAGGGTCAAGCTGCTAAGCGACTCCCAATTGCTTGTCCACCATGCCTTGGGCCTATCAGAAGCTAGAAAGGAACAATTGATTAAATATTTACTTCTCTTGAAAAATGAGGCAATGAAGTTTAAAGCTGTTGTCTATGAGCATATTCCCCGGGCAGAGAATGAGCTAGCAGACTCATTGGCAACAATAGCGTACACGGAGTCCTATCCATGGATCCATGTGCTTGAAAGTCCTTCTATTCAACTTGATGAAGGGAAAAAAGAAGAAGTCTTTGAAATACAAGTAAATAAGCCTCAGGATTGGAGGTCTCCTCTTATACAATATCTGTCCGATGGCATCGTACCTTTGGATAAATCACAAGCCAGAACTTTAAAACACAAGGCTCGTGGTTTCATCATGATTAGAGAGGTCTTGTACAAGAAATCCTATAGCAAACCTCTCCTACGCTGTTTAGGAGATCATGAGTCACAGATGGTTCTCTCCGAATTGCATGATGGTGAGGGATCAGCCCATTGTGGATTTAGAGCATTAACAAGAAGAGTGCTTCTCTCCGGATATTATTGGCCATCAATAATGAAAGATGCTAAGGAGCTGGTAAGAAGGTGTGACCCATGCCAGAGGTACAGCAATGAAATTCATGTACCAGCCATTCCTTTGGAATCAATTTCTGAGCCTATCCCTTTTGCTCGATGGGGATTGGACTTAGTTGGGCCTCTCCCTATGGCGTCCGGAGGGCGTAAAACCATAATTGTAGCCATTGACTACTTTTCGAAGTGGATAGAAGCAGCCCCCTTAGCAGGAACAACATCAAAGGCTGTTATAAAATTCATTCTATCCAACATATGTTGCAGATTTGGTGTCCCCCAGAGAATAACAACAGACAATGGGCCACAGTTTGACAACAGAGAAATGGAGAGCTTCTGTGCCTCAAGGGGTATTCAGCACTGCTTTTCTTCACCATTCCACCCACAAGCCAATGGGCAAGTTGAAGTGGCTAACAGAACAATACTGTCCGGTTTAAAGAAAAATTTGGAAGGGGCTGCTGGGAAGTGGCCTAGTTATTTACAAGAAGTCTTGTGGGCCTACCGGACAACACCTGTGGCTGCAACACAAGAGTCACCTTTTGCCTTGGTCTATGGGATGGATGCAGTAGCCCCCATAGAAAAGACACTTCCCTCCTTTCGAGTGCACAACTTCTCCGGACAGGCTAATGAAATGGCAGTTAGAAATCAACTTGATTTAATTGAAGAAAGGCGAGTAGAAGCTCATCTTAGAATGGCACACTATCAAGGCTTGATGAGAAGCAGGTTTGCTTCTAAAATTAAAAGAAGGGACTTTCAACCAGGAGATAAGGTATTGAGGAAAGTTTTCTTGCATACCAAGGAAAAGCTCTTCGGAAAGCTGGCCCCAACTTGGGAGGGTCCCTACACTGTGGTTGAAAGAATCAAGCCTGGCACATACTGGTTGGAAGACAAAGATGGCAGGGTTTTAACTCACCCTTGGAATATTGAACACCTTCGAATGTATTTGGAATAAAACTTATGTAAATATTTACTTTTTTAAACATCCATGTAAATATTTGGGGGAATACCACTACCTTTCTCCGGCGCCACGGAGAGCTTTAAATGAAACTTGGAGCTTTCTTGAATAAAGTTTCTAAGTTTTTGCAAAATTCTGTTGATTGTCATACTATCCGGACTGAAAGGTCTAAGGGCTACTTAAATTCTAGCCAGAGAAACTAAACACTCTCACAACACGATAACTCGAAATTACTTAAACTCCAAGATATTTAAACAGACTATGGAATAAGAGAAAGGTTGTGCAAGATAAAACGTTCATTCAATAAACTTAAAGTTGCCTTGGCCTTCCAAGGACTTTTTAAACAAGTTTGAGCACAATACAAAAATCTGTCCGGTTAAAACGGACGGCATCACAAAAAAGGTGCCTTGGCCTTCCAAGGACTTTGGTTCGAACAAAAAGTAAACAAAATAAATTACCAACTAAGGTGGAGCCTTTGAAGATGGCTCACCCTCATCTGTTCCCTTGGTCTTGATATCTCTTTTTTCCTCAATGACCTTCTAGCCTTTAGGGTCAGCCTCTTCTTCACCCGGACTCTCTCCGGTTTCCTCCTCGTCACCAGATGAGGATATATCAGTGTACCCTTCATCAACCATGGTCCAATATGGGAGATCATCGTCATCCACGTAACGCCATAAGTCCCCAAGTCTCCTCTTCGGGAACTTCTCGTGAAATAGGAGGACCATGTCGGACTTCACCTTTTCAATCAATAACTCCTCACTCCGTATCATCTCCCTGGCATAAGCGTTGATTTTGGCCTTGATCATGGCCTCTTGATCCTTCACCAGAGCAGCTTTCTCGTCAACAGCCTGAGTCACTGCATTCTCTAAAGCAAGTTTGTCAGTAGTCAGATTGGTGACAAGCTTCTCTTTTGCTGCAGTCTCATCTTTTGAGGTTTTCAAGTCCTTCTCCAACTCGGACAGCTTAGCCCGGAGATCTTCTAGGGTTTTCTCTAAAGAGGTAACTTTTGTGTTGCTTTCATTTTGACTCTTCTTCAGCTGTTCGTTCGACTCCTTGAGCAAGTCGACCTTAGTAGTGCCAGTCCTGAGGTCTTCGGACAGTGACTCCTTCTCAGACTTAAGTTCTTTGATGGACTCTGCCTGACTTCAGACCTGCCTTTCCAAGGTAAGTACTGGTTGCACGTTGCTAAGGAGGGAATGAGCTATAACGTCCCTTTCGCTGGAAACCAAGAAAGTCCTGCCATTAAAGTTTACTGTGTTGGAGCTGCTTGGGGGAACATATGGCCCAGCAAACTCATCTCTTGACAGACCAAGAAAGTAATCACCTAGAGGACCCAGGCCGGTGACATCCACTTCGTCCATATTAATCTCTCCCCTTTCAATCTCATCAGTATGGAGTTCCCTTGGAATCCCTTCGTTAAGATTCTCTGGGATCTCTTCAGCCAACGTTGGATCAATTGGGAAAGTGGGCTCCGGATCCCGGAGAGAAAACTCTTCTTCTTGAGAAGTCTTCTTCTTTTTTACCTCTCTGTCAGCACTATCGCTTATTTGCTTGCGAGTTCGTTTGGAGGCCCTTGAAGGTTTTGAGGGAGTCTCTCCGTGTTTCTTACTTTCCACTTCTACCACCTGAAGAAGGTTTGCATCAACTTGAGCTGGGACTGGCACCTCTGTGTCAGTTGGAGCCTTTTTCTCCGTATCCGCTGCTGTTTTCCTCCCTTTCTTCTTCTGGCCCTTCATTTTACTTGGGGCTTTGGCCCGGGCAGAAAGGAAAAGGGTCCCATCTAGCTCATGAGACCTTCTCAACACTATGTCATCATCATGAAGGGTAGAGAACTCCTCCCATGTTAAATCCCTTCGACCTGTGGTGTTCTACAGGTGAGATCTCGCCAAGTTCCCCGGAGTGAAAGCCTTGTGAAACCGGTTCTCCCAGTTCTCTGCGGCCCATGCATTTATCTTGCCACAGGTGACCTGTCCGGCTTTCAGATAGTCTCCGAACTCTTTTGGCAGTTCTAACAAAACAAAAGAATAACTAGTTAGTGAAAGCTTAAGGAAGGGAAGATTCGAACAGAAACTTAAGGAAAGAACTTACGATCGCTTCTCCATCTACTTCGAAGAAGGCTAGGATTCTCCCCAACCTTAATCTTCTTAACATTCTCCCATGAGCCACTTATAAACAAGAACTGGCTCCTCCATTTATTCTCCGACTCCAGGAGATCATCGACGGCTTTCAGATTGTTCCCCATATTAAAGTGATAAAAAGGGAATTGGTGGTGTTTGCACAGACTAGCAACAGCGGCGAACTCTTCCATTGGAAGAGGAATTCCGGACAACCTAGATGCCATAATGCATGACATCAAGG
>JAUPFV010000002.1:380710059-380717559 GCA_036936605.1 Limnanthes douglasii subsp. nivea | reverse complement strand
GGTAAAAATATCGTTAGCTATACCCACCGGTTTAGCTAAAACAGTCCTATTTTTCCACGTTGGGTAAAAATTACCAAAACTTACCATCGCATAGATATCGGAAAATATTGTGGAATAAAAAAAGATTCACATGATTCGGACATCCGAAGCCAAAGTTATGGACTTGCAAAGGTTTGGAGCTACGGTTTTGAGAAAAAGCGAAATACAAGTTGCACGGATTTATAGGAACAAACCAGAGGGTAAAAAATTACCGAAACTTCACCATCGCTTAAATACCGAAAAAATAATGCGGAATGAAAAAATAATTCGCACAATTCCGACATCCTAAGCCAAAGTTACGGACTTGCAAGTGTGATGGTAAAAAAATCGTGAGTTACAAAATAAAGTCCTATTTTTCGGCGTTGGTTAAAAAATACCGAAACTTCACCATAGCGTTCTTTCTACCACGCGGTAAACTCTACCAAGCACCACCTTTATACTTCGAAAGAGGGACAAAAAATAATTAAAGAAAAAAAAGCGACTAGCGAGGTTCGAACCCGCTCCGTTGGGGACGGGATATAAGAAGTCACTACTTCACCAACCGCTACACCAAACCTACATTGACGATATAGCTCGTATCCAATAATATACAAACATACGGTAAGACTTCCATAAATTGGGGCTTTCCGAAATTGATTCGATATTCGGATAGTGTCGGCCATAAAATATAAAGCTATGCGGTGAAATCGGAATTCAAATCGAAAAATCGAGCCAATTTTAGGGTTTCTATTTCCGAAAATCCCTAAATAATTCTAAAAATCTAAAATTAACATGCAAAACGGAGTTTTTTTGGGTCCACACTTCGGTTAATCACCGTAGGTGATTAACCAGCGCGTAGATCTCGAAAAACTGCATTAAATCCATATATAGAAATCCGCATTCGGACAACCGATAAATCCATACAAGATATTGGAACCGAGTCATTGTTGGCCGGTTTTTTGCTGGCCAGCACTGTGGCGCCAGTGGCCGGCCATTGTGGCGCCATTGGCCAGCATTGTGGCGCCAGTGGCTGGTATTGTTGCACCAGTGGCCGGCCAGTGTTGCACCACTGTGGCCAGCAATGTGCCACCAGTGGCCGGCCATTTTGGCCAGAAATGTGGCGCCAGAGGCCAGTGCTATGGCACTAGTGGCCAGCAATGTGGCGCCAGTGGCCAGCATTGTGGCGCCAGAGCCACCATTTGAGGCGCCAGTGGCCAGTGCTGTGGCACCAGTGGCCAGCAATGTGGCGCCAGTGGCCAGCAATGTGGCGCCAGAGCCAGCATTTGTGGCGCCAGTGGCCAGCATTTGTGGCGCCAGTGTCCAGCCCATGTGGCGCAAGTGGCCAGCATTGTGGCGCCAGTGACCGGCCACTACTGGGCTGTGTGGTGCCAGCAGCGTCCCAAACGGGGCAAAAGCATATAGAAAATGTGATATCTTTTTTTCTACTGGTGCAAAACTCAAAATTCTTTCCATTATACAATCCTTATAACATGTAGGATTTTTAAGAGTCGAGTTTGTAATTTTTAAACCAAAAGTAAATTTGTTATGATTTTTCTAACGTTTTTCGTTAACAAAATATATATAAAATACTTATGGTTTGAAGTTTTAGTTCAAACTTTGTGAACACTTGTTTTTATCCATTGTTAACATAACTGCAAAGTTTCATAACAAAATTCCTTCGGATTCCTCACTTTTCAAGGTAGGGTGATGGTTGAGACATAAAAGCACTACCTAGTGTCTTAGCTAATACAGCATATTAAGCTACTTAGGGGGGTTGAGCCAAATGGTGAAAGTTGGAGTTGCCCCAAAGGTGCTTGTTTTAGCCGGGCAAGCACCGAATGTCGCACACATTAGTGCGGCATTGGTAGCCTTTGTAGCCTTTTAAGCACAAATTGTCCGAGGTGGGAAGTAAAAGACCAAAATACCCCTCTTACGGCTAAAGGACAATTTGTGCTTAACGAGGGAGGAAGTGGGCGGATTCCTCCCGATCCGGTGGTGGGGATTAGTAGGAAATTGTTTTGTGGTGGATGTGTTTCGGTTTTGGCCTTGCAGAGGAAAAGACCAAAATACCCCTACGACAAAAAGTAAGAGGTAGCCTATGGTTTTTGTTGCTGCATTCCACAGACCCTCTTATGATTCCTAGTAGTCCTAGTTGGCCCTACCTTTCACCGAAGAGGGTAGGGCAGTCGGTCACACAGAGGGGTTTGAGCTACTGGTTATTACAATTCCAAAGCAATTGAATCAGCAGCAATGGTAGGATTTGCCTCTAGACGATGGTTGTTTGTGGGCGTTGGAAGAGGTATGTAGCATGAATTTTTGGGACGGATCGGAGATGCTGTCGCTATAAGTCTCTAAACATCGAATGACGGGACGCGGAGACGTGATTCTGGAGGTGTTTAGAGCCGGTCCTTCGGAGATCTACGGCATGATTCTTGCTACTGCCAACTGATATTCCCACAAACATACTTGATAGCAGGTGTATCCTATTGTTGTGAAAGATTCGTGATGCGGGATTGTGAAGCGCGCCATAGTTACGCCTCGTATGGATGATCGGCTTCTATTCGGTAGGGAAAGGCAAGTGTAGATTAGCACGCTACGAATCCTGTTCTTGATTTGCAAACTATCTGCAAATCTTTTGGATTCGGAGCTGAAAGTCATCATCTTGTCATTCCTGCAAAACGGAGGACGGTCGGAGAAAGAAGTTGTGGCCATTGGGACGGATCGGAGATGCTGTCGCTATAAGTCTCTAAACATCGAATGACGGGACGCGGAGACGTGATTCTGGAGGTGTTTAGAGCCGGTCCTTCGGAGATCTACGGCATGATTTTTGCTACTGCCAAATGATATTCCCACAAACATACTTGATAACAGGTGTATCTTATTGTTGCGAACGAATCGTGTTTTGGAGATTGTGATGATGCAGATGGTTACGCTTTTGATGTCGATTTTTCGTTCGGTGGTTGACTAGGGTAGGTTTAGATAAGTAGAACCTATGTTGAATTCCCCCCAGGATTTAACAAAAACAACTTGTCGCGCGCCTAGCGGCGAAGGTTTGGTTTTGATGGAGTATTCCATGTGAATCTTCGTTAGTGAGATGCTCTCGTCGTGTTGGAGGAGGACATCATTACCAAATGGTACGTGCGGAGTAAGAGCAGCGAGATGGCAATGTGAGTCGATAGGCTTTGTGTATTCGCATCGAACTATTGGCAATCATTTTGAATCACGTATTCCTCGTGTGCTGTTAAAGCTACGTGGGTAGATGCGGGAGCCTGTGTTGAGTACCTAAGATATGGAATTCGCATGTTGGGTATACATGTTTTGTGTAACGTGCCTTAGCGGACGCTATGCGAACCGATAGCCAATTCCTGTGTCCCGACTACGTTTTCATGTTAATAATGTGATTGCGTTCGGTGCACGGCTTATTGGCTGTTCTTTTGGGGACAGAAAGAAAAATGGGCGAGAGGCTTTGCCTCTATGTGTCTACTAAAGCTCCATTTCGAACGACGACGGCGTTTATTTTGATTTGGTGGACTCTTACGGGTCTGCAAGTTAAATGGATGTTGGTCTCGTGAATGATTGCTACCTGGTTGATCCTGCCAGTAGTCATATGCTTGTCTCAAAGATTAAGCCATGCATGTGTAAGTATGAACTAATTCAGAGTGTGAAATTGCGAATGGCTCATTAAATCAGTTATAGTTTGTTTGATGGTATCTGCTACTCGGATAACCGTAGTAATTCTAGAGCTAATACGTGCAACAAACCCCGACTTCTGGAAGGGATGCATTTATTAGATAAAAGGTCGACGCGGGCTTTGCCCGTTGCTCTGATGATTCATGATAACTCGACGGATCGCACGGCCATCGTGCCGGCGACGCATCATTCAAATTTATGCCCTATCAACTTTCGATTGTAGGATAGTGGCCTACTGTAAGACCCTTACAAGTTGGCACACGCTAGTCGCTGGATGGGCCGCATTTGCACCACAATGTGGCCACAGACTAGCAACCTTATCTGGTGCACCCGAGAGCTTCGGTGGGCTCTTAATACAATCTTAGGACTCTTGTCGGACAAGAGGGATGGCAAAGGGAATGTGGCATAGAGAAGGAGCACGACAGCTGGAGTTGGCGCGCGACTTGGCACAATTATGGAAAAATATCAAATAGTGGAACTTTGGTTCACATGCAAGGGGTTCGTTTGAAAGGCAATTGGGCTGAGGATGAAGCAAGCTGCTGGAAATGACTTAGAGGAGGTGTTGGGAGAAGATGGCACGAAGAAATGTGAGTGTAGGCCAAGGTGGCGCGCTGTGGCGCATGCTGGCACGTTTCTGGCCGGCCAGAGGGGCCAGACTGGGCCAGAATGTGGGCCAGAACAGGCCAGAACGTGCCAAACCGAAAAACGGTTGGGCCAAACACATTTTTGCTCGTGCCAAAATTTGATAACTGCCATATTAAGTTATTATCCACCTCCCCACAAAGTTTGGGCACGTTTTCACGAGTGGGGAAGAAGTTAGCACATGATTAACCTTGGTGGTTAGTGAAAATCGTGGGCAAACATCCTCAACTGCCAAAACCGCCTTCACCACTAGATGCGGTTGAGAAAATCATGGGAAATGGCCCAGGAGTTTCGGAGCATGACACGGAAAAATCGGAAGTTATGGCTGAGCAACTGATCATGGCACAGGCTGGCACAGGCTGGCACGCCAGAACAGGGCCACTCGGGAGCGTTTGGCCGGCCACACGTGGCTGATTTTCAGGATCTCCAGGCAGATCACTACTTTGCTCGAGCCATCTTTTAACCACGTCTAGAATAACTATATGGAAGTTACCTGGTGAAATTTCAGATCAAATGGACAAGATTTGATAGGGGAAATCCAAGGGCCAAGATTCTGCCACATAGCCATTTCGGATTTTAAGGAGGTAGTTGGCTTTCTTTGCCTATAAATAGATTGTAATCCATCCTTTGAGAGAAAGGACGTGACTAGAGATATTGTGAGGCTTTAGTCTAAGAGTGTAAACACTTGTTGTAATATCTGGAGGTATTACTCCTTTATTAATATAGTAAAGGTTGGGGCCGGAGTCCCATAAACTTGTGTGTGTCCTTTATCTTATTGTCTTGTCTCATTATATTGTTGTGCAACTCTTGAAACACTTACTTCCAGATCTAAGTTAAGTGTTAAATTGTCAAACTCACTTTGACATAGGGGAGAAGGCTGACTAAAGTAGGTACTTTAGGCCGCACACGGTGAAAAATCCATAGCGAAAAATTAGCCGTGTGACAACTGGTATCGGAGCAAGCTACGATACTAACATCTAGTATCGAAAAGGATTTTGAAGCATCTACAACTTGGAAGACCGAGTTCAAGCAGACTGAAAGGATACCTAACCTAACCGGTATTAGAACAAGGTGACAAGATGACCCTATCCGACGTGAAGGAAAGAATCTCTCGTTTGGAGTACCTAATCGGGGAACCGGGTGAAGATGGAGTTAGTGTGTTCGCTCATATTTCGGAATTGTCGGCGCAAATTCAGAACGGTGTCAATATCTATTCCGACACGAGGAAAGATATGGAGGAAAGCATCAGGAAGGTAATTCGAGACGCAAACAACCTCTCAATTTGCTTCAATGAACGAATTGAAAAGCTGTCTGAAGAAGTATCGCTACTTAGACGGGCAGTTTCAAATACTTCTCCAAGAGAAGGCTCGTCAAAGGTAAAAATACATGAACCTAAGCCCTTCGACGGTTCAAGGAACTCAAGGGAACTTGAGAATTTCTTATAGGATCTTGAAAATTACTTCCAAGCTGCCAAAATCCCGGAGGCGGAGCAAGTGACGATTTCTAGCATGTACCTAACTGGAGATGCAAAGTTATGGTGGAGATCCAGACTAGAAGACGACGTCAATGCTCATAGAGACAAGATACACACGTGGTTTACACTCAAAAAGGAATTGATGGATCAATTCCTACCATGCAACACGGCCTGGGTTGCAAGGGAGAACTTGAAGTCGCTACGACATATTGGTACCATTCGTAGCTACGTGACTGAGTTCAGTTCTTTAATGTTGGACATTAAAGATATGTCCTCGGAGGACAAGTTGTTCAACTTTTTGTCAGGATTGCAAAATTGGGCACAAGCGGAGTTACGCAGGCAAGGAGTTTCAGATTTGCCTAGTGCCAAGGCTGCAGCCGAGGGTCTAATGGATTTTAGACAACAATCTTCTTCAATCACCACTGCGAAGAAGAGCAAACCAGACAGGAGTAACCAAGTTGACAACAAAGACAGTACTAGAAAGCCCAAAACCAAGTCCAAACATGGTGGTGACAACGATGGTACGGAAGACGCCGCGCAATCAAGAAAGGGATGTTTCATTTGTGACGGTGCCCATCGTGCACGCGATTGTCCAAGGCGTGCAAAACTGGATGCGTTGGCCGCAAACAGTGAGGATAGTGATGGATATGTCAATCCTCTTACTTAACGGTATAACCCAAGATGATCAAAGACAACATAGCATGCTAATGCAAACCATGGTGAAGGTAAATGGGAAGACAGTCAAAGCGATGTTTGACTCAGGAGCAACGCACAATTTCTTGGCCACAAGAGAAGTTAGGAAACTTGGCCTAGAACTAACCGGGAGCACAAGCAAGGTTAAAGCCGTGAATTCAAACGCATTACAAGTATGTGGAATGGCCATTACAAACTTGAGCGTTGGCGAATGGCAAGGACAGTGCAAGGTAATGGTGGTGCCGCTCGACGATTTCGATTTGATACTCGGAATGGACTTCCTCATGAAAGCCAAGGTAATGTTGGTACCATATTTGAATGGAATGTTCATCAGTGATGAAACTTGTCCATGTTTCGTGAAATTGGAGCGACCGAATGAAAAAAGGAAGGGATTGATCAACTCTTCCAAGGCACCTGGTGGCGCCATGAGTCTACTTCAGCAGAAACAAGATGGAGAGCTTCGAGTAAATGGGGGTAATGGTACGTTAAGGGAAGTAACTGGAAATATAGGTCAGAAACGGAAGGATGAACACAAGGAGGAGGATATTTTGGACTTGATACCTCCCAACAAAGTGGCGAACCTAAGAGGTTACTTAGGCTTGGCAAATTATAATCGCCAGTTCATCATAGGCTATTCCACGGTTGGAAGCCCTCTGACCAACTTGTTGAAGACAAAAGGAGTTTGGGATTGTCGGAGCAAAGGCAAGCTTACATTCAACAAGTCAAAATCAGCAACATGCAACTTGCTATATGTCACGGATGGCATGCTGGGACTAACCAGCGATATTATTCGGAAGGATCTACCAAAGAAGACGCATGATACACAACATGCGAACCTCAACACAATAGGGATGGTAACTCTTCTATTTAGATCATTTTACTCGCAAAAACTTAGAAATGACATGATGGACCATGTCAAGCCTTGTCCAAAGTGTGAAGCCACGTTCGACAAGCCAGCAACAAACAACTTGCTGTATGCCTAT
>JAUPFV010000002.1:380677559-380680059 GCA_036936605.1 Limnanthes douglasii subsp. nivea | reverse complement strand
ACAATCTTTTGTGCCTCGAATTTTTATTTGCCTTACACTATTATTTGGGTCACAATATTTTGTGCCTCGAATTTTTTCCTTCCACCATTATTTGGGTCACAATATTTTGTGCCTCGAATTTTTTCCTTACACTATTATTTGGGTCACAATCTTTTGTGCCTCGAATTTTTATTTGCCTTACACTATTATTTGGGTCGCAATATTTTGTGCCTCGAATTTTTTCCTTCCACCATTATTTGGGTCACAATATTTTGTGCCTCGAATTTTTTCCTTACACTATTATTTGGGTCACAATCTTTTGTGCCTTGAATTTTTATTTTCCTTACACTATTATTTGGGTCACAATATTTTGTGCCTCGAATTTTTTCCTCCCTTGCACTATCATTTGAGTCACAATATTTCGTGCCTCGAATTTCTTGATGCCTTAAATTATTGTTTATGTCACAATGGTACGATGCGAAATGGAAAACACTTAGACTAATACACAAATTGTTAAAATTAAATATTTGATATTTCAGAAATAGGCATACAAGGAAATTCGAGGAGACATATCCTCACATAGAATTCGAGGGACCACAAAAAGCGCCTTTTCTCTGATTAAAACCCTACTTTTTCCTCAATCCGTTAAGGTCATTTGTGTAAATTTCATCCGCCATAGATATCCGAAATAGCATTTTGTGGGTTCCGAGGAGAAGAATCAAAAGAGGAAAGATGTATAGAGAGAGAAAAACAAGCGTGAGAAATATCAGAGATAAAACCCTTCACTTTCTCTCTAACCATTTCTCTCTCACATCCTTTTCTCTCGCACGCCACCACTCTACAACCAGTCTAGAGAGAGAGAAAAGAAACATGAACCGATTCAGTGTTTTTGTGTTGTAATGACCTCAACATTCAACACCTTCTTCTCAACAGAAGCATGGCTTTGCACGGAGAAGAAACTCTCCTTTTACAAAACCCATCGTCGATCCTCGACGACCTTTATTGCGAGGAAGAGAGTTTCGTCGAAGACATATCATTGAATCATCACGGTTCGAGCCTCGAAATTGAAAAATCTGATTTTTCTTTAGTTTTACATGAAAACGACCTGATTTGGGAAGAACACGAGCTGTTATGTTTGATTTCGAAGGAGAAAGAGACTAATCTTTGTGTTATCTCTGATGGGTGTTTTCGAAACGAGGCTGTTGATTGGATTTTTAGGGTTATATCACACCATAAGTTGTTTCTTCTCGTTGGCTCCGAACCTCCCTTTCTAAAATTTGTTCATTGGAAACGCCATTTCTAGGGTTTTCAGTGCTTGTTCGACATGGAATTCGAAAAATTCGAAGGCTTTTAATAGCTACATTCAACTCACCCGGAGTTATCAGATGGCCTTGGTGTTCGCCAAGATGGAGAAGAGAGTGTGAAATGGTTTAAAGAGAATTCGAAGGACCGGATTCTTGCTACTGCCAACTGATATTTTCACAAACATACTTGATAGCAGGTGTATCCTATTATTGTGAAAGATTCGTGATGCGGGATTGTGAAGCGCGCCATAGTTACGCCTCGTATGGATGATCGTCTTCTATTCGGTAGGGAAAGGCAAGTGTAGATTAGCACGCTACGAATCCTGTTCTTGATTTGCAAACTATCTGCAAATCTTTTGGATTCAGAGCTGAAAGTGATCATCTTGTCACTCCTGCAAAACGGAGGATGGTCGGAGAAAGAAGTTGTGGCCATTGGTTTTCATGATTTGAAAGCGCATGAGTCTGCAGCAATGGTAGGATTTGCCTTTAGACGATGGTTGCTTGTGGGCGTTGGAAGGGGTATGTAGCATAAATTTTTGGGACGGATCGGAGATGCTGTCGCTATAAGTCTCTAAACATCGAATGACGGGACGCGGAGACGTGATTCTGGAGGTGTTTAGAGCCGGTCCTTCGGAGATCTACGACATAATTTTTGCTACTGCCAACTGATATTCCCACAAACATACTTGATAACAGGTGTATCTTATTGTTGCGAACGAATCGTGTTCTGGAGATTGTGATGATGCCGATGATTACGCTTTTGATGTCGATTTTTCGTTCGGTGGTTGCCTAGGGTAGGTTTAGATAAGTAGAACCTATGTTGAATTCCCCCCAGGATTTAACAAGAAAAACTTGTCGCGCGCCTAGCGGCGAAGGTTTGGTTTTGATGGAGTATTCCATGTGAATCTTCGTTAGTGAGATGCTCTCGTCGTGTTGGAGGAGGACATCATTACCAAATCGTACGTGCGGCGTAAGAGCAGCGAGATGGCAATGTGAGTCGATAGGCTTTGTGTATCCGCATCGAACTATTGGCAATCATTTTGAATCACATATTCCTCGTGTGCTGTTGAAGCTACGTGGGTAGATGCGGGATCCTGTGTTGAGTACCTAAGATATGGAATTCGCATGTGGGGTATACATGTTTTGTGTAACGTGCCTTACGGGACGCTATGCGAACCGATAGCCAATTCCTGTGTCCCGACTACATTTTCATGTTA
>JAUPFV010000002.1:380642559-380650059 GCA_036936605.1 Limnanthes douglasii subsp. nivea | reverse complement strand
AGCGCGTAGATCTCGAAAAACTGCATGGAATCCATATATAAAAATCTGCATTCGGACAACCGATAAATCCATACAAGATATTGGAACCGAGTCATTGTTGGCCGGTTTTTTGCTGGCCAGCACTGTGGCGCCAGTGGCCGGCCAATGTGGCGCCATTGGCCACCATTGTGGCGCCAGTGGCTGGTATTGTTGCACCAGTGGCCGGCTAGTGTTGCACCACTGTGGCCAGCAATGTGCCACCAGTGGCCGGCTATTTTGGCCAGCAATGTGGCGCCAGAGGCCAGTGTTATGGCACCAGTGGCCAGCAATGTGGCACCAGTGGCCAGCATTGTGGCGCCAGAGCCACCATTTGAGGCGCCAGTGGCTAGTGCTGTGGCACCAGTGGCCAGCAATGTGGCGCCAGTGGCCAGCAATGTGGCGCCAGAGCCAGCATTTGTGGTGCCAGTGGCCAGCATTTGTGGCGCCAGTGTCCAGCCCATGTGGCGCAAGTGGCCAGCATTGTGGCGCCAGTGACCGGCCACTACTGGGCTGTGTGGTGCCAGCAGCGCCCCAAATGGGGCAAAAGCATATAGAAAATGTGATATCTTTTTTTCTACTCGTGCAAAACTCAAAATTCTTTCCATTATACAATCCTTATAACATGTAAGATTTTTAAGAGTCGAGTTTGTAATTTTTAAACCAAAAGTAAATTTGTTATGATTTTTCTAACGTTTTTCGTTAAAAAATATATATATAAAATACTTATGGTTTGAATTTTTAGTTCAAACTTTGTGAACACTTGTTTTTATCCATTGTTAACATAACTCCAAAGTTTCATAACGAAATTCCTTCGGATTCCTTACTTTTCAAGGTAGGGTGATGGTTGAGACATAAAAACACTACCTAGTGTCTTAGCTAATACAGCATATTAAGCTACTTAGGGGGGGTGAGCCAACTGGTGAAAGTTGGAGTTGCCCCAAAGGTGCTTGTTTTAGTCCGGCAAGCACCGAATGTCGCACATATTAGTGCGGCATTGGTAGCCTTTGTAGCCTTTTAAGCACAAATTGTCCGAGGTGGGAAGTAAAAGACCAAAATACCCCTCTTACGGCTAAAGGATAATTTGTGCTTAACGAGGGAGGAAGTGGGCGGATTCCTCCCGATCCGGTGGTGGGGATTAGTAGGAAATCGTTTTTGTGGTGGATGTGTTTCGGTTTTGGCCTTGCAGAGGAAAAGACCAAAATAGCCCTACGACAAAAGTAAAAGGTAGCCTATGGTTTTGTGTTGCTGCATTCCACAGACCCTCTTATGATTCTTAGTAGTCCTAGTTGGCCCTACCTTTCACCGAAGAGGGTAGGGCAGTCGGTCACACAGAGGGGTTGGAGCTACTGGTTATTACAATTCCAAAGCAATTGAATCAGCAGCAATAGTAGGATTTGCCTCTAGACGATGGTTGTTTGTGGGCGTTGGAAGGGGTATGTAGCATGAATTTTTGGGACGGATCGGAGATGCTGTCGCTATAAGTCTCTAAACATCGAATGACGGGACGCGGAGACGTGATTCTGGAGGTGTTTAGAGCCGGTCCTACGGAGATCTACGACATGATTCTTGCTACTGCCAACTGATATTCCCACAAACATACTTGATAGCAGGTGTATCCTATTGTTGTGAAAGATTCGTGATGCGGGATTGTGAAGCGCGCCATAGTTACGCCTCGTATGGATGATCGGCTTCTATTCGGTAGGGAAAGGCAAGTGTAGATTAGCACGCTACGAATCCTGTTCTTGATTTGCAAACTATTTGCAAATCTTTTGGATTCGGAGCTGAAAGTCATCATCTTGTCATTCCTGCAAAACGGAGGACGGTCGGAGAAAGAAGTTGTGGCCATTGGTTTTCATGATTTGAAAGCGCATGAGTCTGCAGCAACGGTAGGATTTGCCTTTAGACGATGGTTGCTTGTGGGCGTTGGAAGGGGTATGTAGCATCAATTTTTGGGACAGATCGGAGATGCTGTCGCTATAAGTCTCTAAACTTCGAATGACGGGACGCGGAGACGTGATTCTAGAGGTGTTTAGAGCCGGTCCTTCGGAGATCTACGGCATGATTTTTGCTACTGCCAACTGATATTCCCACAAACATACTTGATAACAGGTGTATCTTATTGTTGCGAACGAATCGTGTTCTGGAGATTGTGATGATGCCGATGGTTACGCTTTTGATGTCGATTTTTCGTTCGGTGGTTGCCTAGGGTAGGTTTAGATAAGTAGAACCTATGTTGAATTCCCCCCAGGATTTAACAAGAAAAACTTGTCGCGCGCCTAGCGGCGAAGGTTTGGTTTTGATGGAGTATTCCATGTGAATCTTCGTTAGTGAGATGCTCTCGTCGTGTGGGAGGAGGACATCATTACCAAATCGTACGTGCGGCGTAAGAGCAGCGAGATGGCAATGTGAGTCGATAGGCTTTGTGTATCCGCATCGAACTATTGGCAATCATTTTGAATCACGTATTCCTCGTGTGCTGTTAAAGCTACGTGGGTAGATGCGGGATCCTGTGTTGAGTACCTAAGATATGGAATTCGCATGTTGGGTATACATGTTTTGTGTAACGTGCCTTAGGGGACGCTATGCGAACCGATAGCCAATTCCTGTGTCCCGACTACGTTTTCATGTTAATAATATGATTGCGTTTGGTGCACGGGTTATTGGCTGTTCTTTTGGGGACAGAAAGAAAAATGGGCGAGATGCTTTGCCTCTATGCGTCTACTAAAGCTCCATTTCGAACGACGACGACGTCTATTTTGATTTGGTGGACTCTTACGAGTCTGCAAGTTAAATGGATGTTGGTCTCGTGAATGATTGCTACCTGGTTGATCCTGCCAGTAGTCATATGCTTGTCTCAAAGATTAAGCCATGCATGTGTAAGTATGAACTAATTCAGACTGTACAACTGCGAATGGCTCATTAAATCAGTTATAGTTTGTTTGATGGTATCTGCTACTCGGATAACCGTAGTAATTCTAGAGCTAATACGTGCAACAAACCCCGACTTCTGGAAGGGATGCATTTATTAGATAAAAGGTCGACGCGGGCTTTGCCCGTTGCTCTGATGATTCATGATAACTCGACGGATCGCACGACCATCGTGCCGGCGACGCATCATTCAAATTTCTGCCCTATCAACTTTCGATGGTAGGATAGTGGCCTACTGTAAGACCCTACTAAAGGGGCATGGTTATAATTGGAGAAAATGCACTAGCAATGGGCGAGATAGATGGCATCGAGACACAAGCGCGAAAGAAACAGAGGGAGACCCAAGAGAAAAATGGAGTTGGCGCGAGACTTGGAAAAATAGGCTAAAATATCAAATGGGCACTTTGGTTCAAGTGCAAGGGGTTCGTCTAAGGCGAAATTGGGCTGAGGATCAAGCAAGCTGCTGGAAATGACTTAGAGGAGGTGTTGGGAGAAGATGGCACGAAGAAATGTGAGTGTAGGCCAAGGTGGCGCGCTGTGGCGCATGCTGGCACGTTTCTGGCCGGCCAGAGGGGCCAGACTGGGCCAGAATGTGGGCCAGAACAGGCCAGAACGTGCCAAACCGAAAAACGGTTGGGGCAAACACATTTTTGCTCGTGCCAAAATTTGATAACTGCCATATTCGGTTATTATCCACCTCCCCACAAAGTTTGGGCACGTTTGCACGAGTGGGGAAGAAGTTAGCACATGATTAACCTTGGTGGTTAGTGAAAATCGTGGGCAAACATCCTCAACTGCCAAAACCGCCTTCACCACTAGATGCGGTTGAGAAAATCATGGAAAGTGGCCCAGGAGTTTCGGAGCATGACACGGGAAAATCGGAAGTTATGGCTGAGCAACTGATCGTGGCACAGGCTGACACAGGCTGGCACGCCAGAACAGGGCCACTCGGGAGCGTTTGGCCGGCCAGACGTGGCTGATTTTCAGGAACTCCAGGCAGATGAATACTTTTGTGGGGCCAACTTTTTACCACGTCTAGCATAACTATATGGAAGTTACCTGGTGAAATTTCGGAGCAAATGGACGAGATTTGATATGGGCAATCCAAGGGCCAAGATTCTGCCACATAGGGCCATTATGTGGTAGTGGGTAGTTTCTAAGTTTGTGGGTGGTTTATTTCGATGCCTATATATATGTAACTCCACCAGAATTATAAGGTGGGTTGAGAGAGTTTGTTTATAGAGAGCCAAAGCTTGAGAGTTAGAGTTTAATTCTTAAGTAACTTGCTAGAGCAAGAGTGTAACCCGTTATCCTACTTTTAGTAAAAGAACCACCGGAGTGGTTGTCCCAAATATAGTCTTGAGAGTGTTTCCATTTTGAAAAAGCATCTCCAAACTACTAAGTGTTGATCTTAGTGAGAGGGAAGGCTGACTAAAGTCGGAGCTTTAGGCCGCACACGGCGAAAAATTTCCTAGTGGTTTATTAGCCGTGTGACAAGTGGTATCAGAGCGAGAAACGATACCAAGGAAGTGGTATCAGAGCGAGAAACGATACCAAGGAAGTGGTATCAGAGCACTAGTTGCTGTCTAAGTTAGGATTTAAGAGGTGTTTAATTCCAAACAAGAGCAACAATATGGAGGTAGATAAGCTTTAGGAAACCGTAGGTCAAGAAGGGATAGGATAATGGGTACACAAGTTCTAGAGGGAGATGGCCGAAAAAGTTTGATAGAGGAGATATCGAACTTAGAGCAGAGGCTGGCCGGTCTCCACACTACTCTCCACCCAGGAGCATATAGAAGATGCAGGCAACAACAACAACTTAGTGGTATGGGATGCCAAGATGTTGTTCGAGCAGAGGAGGCTTCAAGTATGCAAAGTGTAGTGCTAAGAAATGGCACGCACACACTTGGTGCACCGGGGTACACCAAATGGTTTCTTGATATAAGAAACCATGCGCCTAAAGAACCAAAGTGGCGCGAGAGAAGAGTGTGTAGGAGCGCACACTCAAATGGCGAGAGACAAGTGTGTAGGAGCACACAAGTAGATGGACATGATTTGTCCATATTCAAGCAAGAGAGAGATGGTCATGTGCACGTGACCAATTTGCTTGATGGAGAGGAGGACCCGGTCAATCTCAAGAGACGAGAGCTTGCAACAAAGGAGGACAAGAGACGTCTTGTATCAGGGTTGGAGCAAACCGGGAACACGAGAGAAGGAGAAGAGGAAGCTAGGAGAAGGAGGACGTTGAAAGTCCACAAAGCTTTCTCGGGCTATTGTGAATGCCCATATTGGGCGAGGAAGCGCCCATACAAGCCACCACCCAAGGAGAAAGTGGTGCAGGGAGTTGAGCGGAACAAAGCCGGAGGGTACAAGTGGTGGGACACGGGACAATGGATTTTGTCGCGTCTTACCTAATTCTTTTCATCTAACAAGTTGCGCGAGGTTCGAGGAGGGAGGCGACCAGCAGAGGACGAGCCTAGGATAAGAGAAGCGCAAGGATTTGAGGAGGGAGGTGACCAGCGGAGGACAAATCCTAGAACAAGGAGGGAGTTAGATGACAATAAAGGAGGAAGATGGGTTGTATACTAATAAAGGAAGAAGCCCATGAGAAAAGAGAAAAGAGTCGATCTTAACATATGTTTGTGTTGCAGGTTTAAAGAGAAATTCAGGGAGGACAAGTAGAGGAGTTACTTGGGAAGTCCGGTTGAGGCTGAATTTTGCAACATCGAGAAAGCATGATGGTGATCAAACGCAATCCTTAACAAGCTTAGGAATGTGGGTTCGATGAGGGCATCGAACCAATTTAGTGGGGGAGGTTTGTAAGACCCTACTAAAGGGGCATGGTTATAATGGGAGAAAATGCACTAGCAATGGGCGAGATAGATGGCATCGAGACACAAGCGCGGAAGAAACAGAGGGAGACCCAAGAGAAAAATGGAGTTGGCGCGAGACTTGGAAAAATAGGCTAAAATATCAAATGGCCACTTTGGTTCAAGTGCAAGGGGTTCGTCTAAGGCGAAATTAGGCTGAGGATCAAGCAAGCTGCTGGAAATGACTTAGAGGAGGTGTTGGGAGAAGATGGCACGAAGAAATGTGAGTGTAGGCCAAGGTGGCGCGCTGTGGCGCATGCTGGCACGTTTCTGGCCGGCCAGAGGGGCCAGACTGGGCCAGAATGTGGGCCAGAACAGGCCAGAACGTGCCAAACCGAAAAACAGTTGGGCCAAACACATTTTTGCTCGTGCCAAAATTTGATAACTGCCATATTCGGTTATTATCCACCTCCCCACAAAGTTTGGGCACGTTTGCACGAGTGGGGAAGAAGTTAGCACATGATTAACCTTGGTGGTTAGTGAAAATCGTGGGCAAACATCCTCAACTGCCAAAACCGCCTTCACCACTAGATGCGGTTGAGAAAATCATGGAAAGTGGCCCAGGAGTTTCGGAGCATGACACGGGAAAATCGGAAGTTATGGCTGAGCAACTGATCGTGGCACAGGCTGACACAGGCTGGCACGCCAGAACAGGGCCACTCGGGAGCGTTTGGCCGGCCAGACGTGGCTGATTTTCAGGAACTCCAGGCAGATGAATACTTTTGTGGGGCCAACTTTTTACCACGTCTAGCATAACTATATGGAAGTTACCTGGTGAAATTTCGGAGCAAATGGACGAGATTTGATATGGGCAATCCAAGGGCCAAGATTCTGCCACATAGGGCCATTATGTGGTAGTGGGTAGTTTCTAAGTTTGTGGGTGGTTTATTTCGATGCCTATATATATGTAACTCCACCAGAATTATAAGGTGGGTTGAGAGAGTTTGTTTATAGAGAGCCAAAGCTTGAGAGTTAGAGTTTAATTCTTAAGTAACTTGCTAGAGCAAGAGTGTAACCCGTTATCCTACTTTTAGTAAAAGAACCACCGGAGTGGTTGTCCCAAATATAGTCTTGAGAGTGTTTCCATTTTGAAAAAGCATCTCCAAACTACTAAGTGTTGATCTTAGTGAGAGGGAAGGCTGACTAAAGTCGGAGCTTTAGGCCGCACACGGCGAAAAATTTCCTAGTGGTTTATTAGCCGTGTGACAAGTGGTATCAGAGCGAGAAACGATACCAAGGAAGTGGTATCAGAGCGAGAAACGATACCAAGGAAGTGGTATCAGAGCACTAGTTGCTGTCTAAGTTAGGATTTAAGAGGTGTTTAATTCCAAACAAGAGCAACAATATGGAGGTAGATAAGCTTTAGGAAACCGTAGGTCAAGAAGGGATAGGATAATGGGTACACAAGTTCTAGAGGGAGATGGCCGAAAAAGTTTGATAGAGGAGATATCGAACTTAGAGCAGGGGCTGGCCGGTCTCCACACTACTCTCCACCCAGGAGCATATAGAAGATGCAGGCAACAACAACAACTTAGTGGTATGGGATGCCAAGATGTTGTTCGAGCAGAGGAGGCTTCAAGTATGCAAAGTGTAGTGCTAAGAAATGGCACGCACACACTTGGTGCACCGGGGTACACCAAATGTTTTCTTGATATAAGAAACCATGCGCCTAAAGAACCAAAGT
>JAUPFV010000002.1:380625059-380627559 GCA_036936605.1 Limnanthes douglasii subsp. nivea | reverse complement strand
TGGAGACGAACCGGAGGGTTGGAAAACATCGAGGGTGGAACGTCAAATAAGTGTACCAAAAATCATACGGAATTAGAGAGAGCATGTGTTATGGTAAAAAAATTGTGATAACCCACCGGTTGGCCTCCAAAAGTCCTATTTTTCGACGTTTTTAAAAAATTCCGAAATTTTACCATCACGTAGATATCGAGAAATAATGCGGAATGAAAAAAAAATCGGACAATTCCGACATCCGAAGCCAAAGTTACGGACTTGCAAAGGTGATGGTAAAAATATCGTTAGCTATAACCCACCGGTTTAGCTAAAACAGTCCTATTTTTCCACGTTGGGTAAAAATTACCAAAACTTACCATCGCATAGATATCGGAAAATATTGTGGAATAAAAAAAAATTCACATGATTCGGACATCCGAAGCCAAAGTTATGGACTTGCAAAGGTTTGGAGCTACGGTTTTAAGAAAAACCGAAATACAAGTTGCCCGGATTTATAGGAACAAACCAGAGGGTAAAAATTACCGAAACTTCACCATCGCTTAAATACCGAAAAAATAATGCGGAATGAAAAAATAATTCGCACAATTCCGACATCCTAAGCCAAAGTTACGGACTTGCAAGTCTGATGGTAAAAAAATCGTGAGTTATAAAATAAAGTCCTATTTTTTGGCGTTGGTTAAAAAATACCGAAACTTCACCATAGCGTTGTTTCTACGACGCGGTAAACTCTACCAAGCACCACCTTTATACTTCGAAAGGAGGGACACAAAATAATTAAAGAAAAAAAACGCGACTAGCGAGGTTCGATAAAGGTGCTTGTTTTAGCCGGGCAAACTTGTATCCAATAATATACAAACATACGGTAAGACTTCCATAAATTGGGGCTTTCCGAAATTGATTCGATATTCGGATAGTGTCGGCCATAAAATATAAAGCTATGCGGTGAAATCGGAATTCAAATCGAAAAATCGAGCCAATTTTAGGGTTTCTATTTCCTAAAATCCCTAAATAATTCTAAAAATCTAAAATTAACATGCAAAACGACGTTTTTTTGGGTCCACACTTCGGTTAATCACCGTAGGTAATTAACCAACGTGTAGATCTCGAAAAACTGCATGGAATCCATATATAGAAATCCGCATTCGGACAACCGATAAATCCATACAAGATATTGGAACCGAGTCATTGTTGGCCGGTTTTTTGCTGGCCAGCACTGTGGCGCCAGTGGCCGGCCAATGTGGCGCCATTGGCCACCATTGTGGCGCCAGTGGCTGGTATTGTTGCACCAGTGGCCGGCCAGTGTTGCACCACTGTGGCCAGCAATGTGCCACCAGTGGCCGGCCATTTTGGCCAGCAATGTGGCGCGAGAGGCCAGTGCTATGGCACCAGTGGCCATCAATGTGGCGCCAGTGGCCAGCATTGTGGTGCCAGAGCCACCATTTGAGGCGCCAGTGGCCAGTGCTGTGGCACCAGTGGCCAGCAATGTGGCGCCAGTGGCCAGCAATGTGGCGCCAGAGCCAGCATTTGTGGCGCCAGTGGCCAGTATTTGTGGCGCCAGTGTCCAGCCCATGTGGCGCAAGTGGCCAGCATTGTGGCGCCAGTGACCAGCCACTACTGGGCTGTGTGGTGCCAGCAGCGCCCCAAATGGGGCAAAAGCATATAGAAAATGTGATATCTTTTTTTCTACTCGTGCAAAACTCAAAATTCTTTCCATTATACAATCCTTATAACATGTAGGATTCTTAAGAGTCGAGTTTGTAATTTTTAAACCAAAAGTAAATTTGTTATGATTTTTCTAACGTTTTTCGTTAAAACAATATATATAAAATACTTATGGTTTGAATTTTTAGTTCAAACTTTGTGAACACTTGTTTTTATCCATTGTTAACATAACTGCAAAGTTTCATAACGAAATTCCTTCGGATTCCTCACTTTTCAAGGTAGCGTGATGGTTGAGACATAAAAGCACTCCCTAGTGTCTTAGCTAATACAGCATATTAAGCTACTTAGGGGGGTGAGCCAACTGTTGAAAGTTGGAGTTGCCCCAAAGATGCTTGTTTTAGCCGGGCAAGCACCGAATGTCGCACATATTAGTGCGGCATTGGTAGCCTTTGTAGCCTTTTAAGCACAAATTGTCCGAGGTGGGAAGTAAAAGACCAAAATACCCCTCTTACGACTAAAGGACAATTTGTGCTTAACGAGGGAGGAAGTGGGCGGATTCCTCCCGATCCGGTGGTGGGGATTAGTAGGAAATCGTTTTTGTGGTGGATGTGTTTCGGTTTTGGCCTTGCAGAGGAAAAGACCAAAATACCCCTACGACAAAAAGTAAGAGGTAGCATATGGTTTTGTGTTGCTGCATTCCACAGACCCTCTTATGATTCCTAGTAGTCCTAGTTGGCCCTACCTTTCACCGAAGAGGGTAGGGCAGTCGGTCACATAGAGGGGTTGGAGCTACTGGTTATTACAATTCCAAAGCAATTGAAGCACCAGCAATGGTAGGATTTGC
>JAUPFV010000002.1:380610059-380617559 GCA_036936605.1 Limnanthes douglasii subsp. nivea | reverse complement strand
GGAGCTACTGGTTATTACAATTCCAAAGCAATTGAATCAGCAGCAATGGTAGGATTTGCCTCTAGACGATGGTTGCTTGTGGGCGTTGGAAGGGGTATGTAGCATAAATTTTTGGGACGGATCGGAGATGCTGTCGCTATAAGTCTCTAAACATCGAATGACGGGACGCGGAGACGTGATTATGGAGGTGTTTAGAGCCGGTCCTTCGGAGATCTACGGCATGATTTTTGCTACTGCCAACTGATATTCCCACAAACATACTTGATAACAGGTGTATCTTTTTGTTGCGAACGAATCGTGTTCTGGAGATTGTGATGATGCCGATGGTTACGCTTTTGATGTCGATTTTTCGTTCGGTGGTTGCTTAGGGTAGGTTTAGATAAGTAGAACCTATGTTGAATTCCCCCCAGGATTTAACAAAAAAAACTTGTCGCGCGCCTAGCGGCGAAGGTTTGGTTTTGATGGAGTATTCCCTGTGAATCTTCGTTAGTGAGATGCTCTCGTCGTGTTGGAGGAGGACATCATTACCAAATCGTACGTGCGGCGTAAGAGCAGCGAGATGGCAATGTGAGTCAATAGGCTTTGTGTATCCGCATCGAACTATTGGCAATCATTTTGAATCATGTATTCCTCGTGTGCTGTTAAAGCTACGTGGGTAGATGCGGGATCCTGTGTTGAGTACCTAAGATATGGAATTCGCATGTTGGGTATACATGTTTTGTCTAACGTGCCTTAGGGGACGTTATGCGAACCGATAGCCAATTCCTGTGTCCCGACTACGTTTTCATGTTAATAATGTGATTGCGTTCGGTGCACGGGTTATTGGCTGTTCTTTTGGGGACAGAAAGAAAAATGGGCGAGAGGCTTTGCCTCTATGCGTCTACTAAAGCTCCATTTCGAACGACGACGACGTCTATTTTGATTTGGTGCACGGGTTATTGGCTGTTCTTTTGAGGACAGAAAGAAAAATGGGCGAGAGGCTTTGCCTCTATGCGTCTACTAAAGCTCCATTTCGAACGACGACGACGACGTCTATTTTGATTTGGTGGACTCTTACGGGTCTGCAAGTTAAATGGATGTTGGTCTCGTGAATGATTGCTACCTGGTTGATCCTGCCAGTAGTCATATGCTTGTCTCAAAGATTAAGCCATGCATGTGTAAGTATGAACTAATTCAGACTGTGAAACTGCGAATGGCTCATTAAATCAGTTATAGTTTGTTTGATGGTATCTGCTACTCGGATAACCGTAGTAATTCTAGAGCTAATATGTGCAACAAACCCCGACTTCTGGAAGGGATGCATTTATTAGAAAAAAGGTCGACGCGGGCTTTGCCCGTTGCTCTGATGATTCATAATAACTCGACGGATCGCACGGCCATCGTGCCGGCGACGCATCATTCAAATTTCTGCCCTATCAACTTTCGATGGTAGGATAGTGGCCTACTGTAAGACCCTTACAAGTTGGCACGCGCTAGTCGCTGGATGGGCCACATTGGCACCACAATGTGGCCACAGACTAGCAACCTTATCTGGTGCACCCGAGAGCTTCGGTGGGCTCTTAATACAATCTTAGGACTCTTGTCGGACAAGAGGGATGGCAAAGGGAATGTGGCATAGAGAAGGAGCACGACAGCTGGAGTTGGCGCGCGACTTGGCACAATTATGGTAGAATATCAAATACGGGAACTTTGGTTCACATGCAAGGGGTTCATTTGAAAGGCAATTGGGCTGAGGATGGAGCAAACTGCTGGAAATAACTTAGAGGAGGTGTGGACAAAAGATGGCACGGTGAAAATTGGACGTAGCCTCATGTGGCGCGCAGTGGCCCATGCTGGCACGTTTCTGGCCGGCCAGACTGGGCCAGACTGGGCCAAAACAGGCCAGAACGTGCCAAACAGCAAAACGGTTGGGCCAAACACATTTTCGCCCGTGCCAAAATTTGATAACTGCCTTAGTTAGTTATTATCCACCTCCCCACGAAGTTTGGGCACGTTTGCAAGAGTGGTTAAGGAGTTAGCACATGATTAAGCTTAGAAATAGTGGGAATCATGGGCAACTGTCCACTACTGCCAAAACCGCCTTCACCACTAGATGCGGTTGAGAAAATGATGGAAAGTGGCCCAGGAGTTTCGGACCATGACACGGAGAAATCGGAAGTTATGGCTGGGCAACACAGGCTGGCACAGGCTGGCACGCTAGAACAGGGCCACTCGGGACAGTTATGGCCGGCCAGACGTGGCTGATTTTCAGGATCTCCAAGCAGATCACAACTTTGCTCGAGCCATCTTTTAACCACGTCTAGGATAACTATATGGAAGTTACCTGGTGAAATTTCAGATCAAATGGACAAGATTTGATATGGTAAATCCAAGGGCCAAGATTCTGCCACATAGCCATTTCGGATTTTAAGGAGGTAGTTGGCTTTCTTTGCCTATAAATAAGATTGTAATCCATCCTTTGAGAGGAGGACGAGACTAGAGATATTGTGAGGCTTTAGTCTAAGAGTGTAAACACTTGTTGTAATATCTGGAGGTATTACTCCTTTATTAATATAGTAAAGGTTGGGGCCGGAGTCCCATAAACTGGTGTGTGTGTTCTTATCTTATTGTCTGTCTCATATATATTGTTGTGCAACTCTTGAAACACTTACTTCCAGATCTGAGTTAAGTGTTAAATTGTCAAACTCACTTTGACATAGGGGAGAAGGCTGACTAAAGTAGGTACTTTAGGCCGCACACGGTGAAAAATCCATAGCGAAAAATTAACCGTGTGACAACTGGTATCAGAGCAAGATACGATACTACCATCTAGTATCAAAAAGGATTTTGAAGCATCTACGATTTGGAAGACCGAGTTCAAGCAGATTGAAAGGATACCTAACCGGTATTAGAACAAGGTGTCAAGATGACCCTAGCCGACGCGAAGGAAAGGATCACTCGTTTGGAGGATCTAATCGGAGAACCAAGTGAAGATGGATTGAGTCTATACGCTCATATTTCTGTTTTGTCGGAGCAAATTCAGAATGGTGTCAATATCTATTCCGACATGAGGAAAGATATAGATGAAAGTATGACGGAGACTATTCGAGATGCAAACAACCTCTCGATGTGCTTCAATGAGCGTTTAGAGAAACTGACCGAAGAAGTAGCTATTCTAAGGCGGGCTGTTTCCAATACTTCACCAAGAGAAGGATCTTCAAAGGTAAAAGTACCTGAACCCAAGCCCTTCAACGGTTAAAGAAACTCAAAAGAACTTGAGAATTTCTTGTGGGATCTTGAAAATTACTTCCAAGCTGCCAAAATCCCGGAGGTGGAGCAAGTGACGATTTCTAGTATGTACCTAACTGGAGATGCAAAGTTATGGTGGAGATCCAGACTAGAAGACGACGTCAATGCTCATAGAGACAAGATAAGCACGTGGTCTACACTCAAAAAGGAATTGAAGGATCAATTCCTGCCTTGCAACACAGCCTGGTTAGCAAGGGAGAACTTGAAGTCGTTGCGGCATACTAGTTCAATACGCAACTACGTGACTCAGTTCAGTTCTTTAATGTTGGACATTAAAGATATGTTCGAATCGGACAAGTTGTTTAACTTTATGTCTGGATTGCAAAATTGGGCACAAACGGAATTACGTAGGCAAGGCATCAAAGATTTGCCTAGTGCCATGGCTGCAGCCGAGGGTCTAGTAGACTTTAGACCAAATGCTTCTTCAAGCACCACTGAGAAGAAGAGCAAATCCGACAAAAGTAACAACAAAGGTAAAGATTTTACCAAGAAGGCTAAAACCAAGTCCAAACATGGTGGTGATAGCGGTGGGAAAGGAAATACCCAACACTCAACAAATGGATGCTTTATTTGTGATGGGTCCCATCGCGCACGTGATTGCCCGAGACGTGCAAAGTTGTTTGCGCTGATAGTAGACAAAGAGGACGGTGACGATGGCGAACAGGCGCATGTCAATCCTCTACAGTTACTGAATGTTTTAACCCAAGATGATCAGAAACCACATAGCATGCTTATGCAGACCGTAGTAAAGGTTAATGGGAAGGATGTCAAAGCAATGTTTGACTCAGGAGCGACGCATAATTTCTTGGCCGCAAGAGAAGCATCAAAGATGGGCCTCGAACTAACCAAGAGCACCAACCAAATTAAAGCCGTGAATTCAGGCGCCATACAAGTACGTGGAATGGCCACCACAACCTTAGGTATTGGCGATTGGCAAGGTAAGTGCAATTTAATGGTAATGCCGCTCGATGATTTCGATTTGATACTCGGAATGGAATTCCTATTGAAAGCTAAGGTAATGTTGGTACCACACTTGAACGGAATGTTCATACAAGACGAAGGTAGTCCATGTTTCGTGAAGACGGAGAGACCGGATTCGAAGAGAAAAGAGATCACAACACAAGAATGTCAGACTTTGACTGCAGAACAGTTCAAGTCAAGTTTACGTAAGAAGGATTCCACATCATACGTTGCTGCCCTAGTGGAGATCAAAGAAGACCAAGTAGTAGAAGTTCCAGACGTAATCGAAAAGGTACTTCGAGAATTCGAGGACGTTATGCCGCCAGAGTTGCCAAGGGAACTCCCTCCGCGAAGGACCATCGATCACAAAATCGAACTTGAACCTGGTGCCAAGACTCCAACAAAGGCGCCATACAGGATGGCCCCGGTAGAACTAGTGGAACTACGCAAACAATTGGATGACTTACTTAGTGCTGGTTTGATACAACCTTCAAAGGCTCCTTATGGTGCCCCGGTCCTATTTTAAAAGAAACAAGATGGAACGCTTCGAATGTGTGTAGATTATCGGGCATTGAACAAAGTAACGATCAAGAACAAATATCCAGTGCCAAATGCCGCAGATCTGTTTGATCGGCTAGCAAAAGCGACCTACTTCACAAAGCTAGACTTGCGATCTGGATATTGGCAAGTCAGGGTAGCAGCAGGAGATGAGGCAAAGACAAACTGTGTTACAAGGTACGGTTCTTACGAGTTTTTAGTCATGCCATTCGGTTTGACAAATGCACCAGCTACATTTTGCAACTTGATGAATGATGTGCTCTACGACTTCTTGGATCGTTTCGTCGTAGTATATCTAGATGATATAATAGTGTATAGCAACTTGTTAGGAGACCATGTAGTCCATTTGTCTCAAGTATTCTCAAAGTTAAGAGAATACAAACTCTATGTGAAGAAGGAGAAATGTGAGTTTTGCTGCAAGGAAGTTAAGTTTCTTGGACATTGGATTAGTTCAGGTCAGATACGGATGGATGAACGCAAGGTGGAAGCTATTTTGGACTGGATAGCTCCAAGTAAGGTAACAGATCTAAGGAGTTTCTTAGGGTTGGCAAATTATTACCGAAAGTTCATCAAGGGCTACTCAAGGATTGTAAGCCCTCTGACCGACTTGTTGAAGAAGGATAAGGTTTGGGATTGGGATGAAAAATGTCAAGCCGCGTTCGACAAGTTAAAGACAGCAGTTTCATCCGAACCGGTTCTACAGTTACCTAACTTTGACTTACCATTCGAAGTACACACAGACGCCTCAGACAGAGCACTCGGTGGTGTTCTAACTCAAGAGGGACATCTGGTCGCCTTTGAAAGTCGAAAGCTTAACGATACGGAGCAACGTTATTCTGCTCATGAAAAGGAAATGGCTGCGGTAGTGCATAGCCTAGACACATGGCGACACTACCTACTTGGAACCAAGTTTATCGTTGTGACGGACAACGTAGCCAACACTTATTTCAAGACACAGAAGAACCTCACTCCAAAGCAGGCTAGATGGCAAGAGTTCCTCGCGGAGTTTGATTTCCAATGGATACACAGACCTGGAAAACAAAACATGATTGCGGATGCACTAAGTAGGAATGAGATACAATGTTATGTTGCCTCCCTCACCGCAATTCAAAGTAACTTCTTGACAAGGGTCAAGGAGGAGGCAGAAAATGATTCCATGTACGGTAAGATCATGCGAGAAGTTAAGGATGGAACCATCAGAAGGTATTGGATAGAAGACGAATTGCTGTATGCCAAGGGTGGCAGATTGCTCGTTCCAGCAAGCAGTGGTATTAGGAAAGATCTACTGAAGGAGACTCATGACACGCAATGGGCTGGTCACCCAGGTGTAGAAAGGATGATGGCACTCTTATCAAGATCATACTACTGGCCAAAAATGGAGCAAGACATAGAGGCCTATGTCAAGACTTGTCTAATATGCCAACTAAACAAGACGGAAAAGAAGAAGCAAGCAGGCTTGTTACAGCCCTTGCCCATTCCTGAGAAACCATGGATCTCGGTTTCAATGGACTTTATTTCTGGTTTCCCAGAGATAAATGGATTCAAGTCAATATTAGTGGTGGTAGACAGGTTTTCGAAGTATGCGGTCTTCATACCTGCACCACAAGCTTGCACCGCGGAGACGGCCGCTGAATTATTCTATCGCAACATAGTCAAGATATTTGGCATACCATGCGATATAGTTAGCAACCGAGATGCAAGGTTTAATGGTAAGTTTTGGACGTTTTTGTTTAACTTACTTGGCTCAGACTTGAAGTTTTCCACAGCCAACCATCCACAGACGGATGGACAGACCGAACGCATTAATGCGCTGTTAGAAGATTATCTAAGGCATTATGCTACCGCTAGTCAACGAAACTGGGTGGAGTTGCTCGACGCAGCTCAATATTGCTATAATATTCATCGATCTTCATCAACTGGATTAAGTCCCGCAGAATTAGCGATAGGGTATCAACCGGCTTCACCGTTGGAAGTGGCGCAACAAAAAGAACAAGGCAGGTGTCCGGCTGCTTATCGTTTTGCTCGAGACAAGCAAGAACTCATAGACCTGGCGAAGGATAGTCTTGAAAAGGCATCAAGACGTATGAGAAAATATGCGGATCAACATCGAAGGCCATTGGAATTTAAAGAAGGTGACAAGGTGCTGCTCAAACTCACGCCTCAAATTTGGAAGAAGCTAACCGATAAGAGGTATCACAAAGCTCTCAATCAACGCTTTGATGGTCCTTTTGTCGTGACGAAAAGAGTTGGAGAAGTAGCATATAGGTTACAACTTCCAGACCGACTGAAGATACATCCGACATTTCATGTGAGTTTTCTCAAGCCCTTCTATGAAGATAATGATCCGAGCCGAACACAAAGGAAGAAAGCTCCTCCACTTATCCGTCGAGAATATACGAAGGATGTGGAAAAGATTCTAGAGATGCGCACACGAGGTGAAAGCAAGCTAAATAGGAAGAGGGAGTTTTTGATTCAGTGGAAAGGGGAAAGCCTAGAAGATGCAACTTGGGAACAAGCAGGAAATCTATGGAAGTTTGAAGATCGAATTATGCAATTCATGGACAAGGCTCCGATGAGGACATCGGACTCACCCGGTGGGGGTGGTTTGTAAGACCCTTACAAGTTGGCACACGCTAGTCGCTGGATGGGCCACATTGGCACCACAATGTGGCCACAGACTAGCAACCTTATCTG
>JAUPFV010000002.1:380382559-380605059 GCA_036936605.1 Limnanthes douglasii subsp. nivea | reverse complement strand
TGTTCGGAGTGCAGTCCGGGAAATTCCTTAGTTATATAATAACTGAGCAAGGGATACAGCCCGATCCAGACCAGCTTAATGCTTTATTCCAAATGGAGCATCCTCGGAATGTTAAAGAAGTACAACGGTTGACTGGGAGGTTGGCTGCTTTTAATCGATTCATCTCAAGGTCTTCGGACAGATGTGCCCCATTTTTTCAAACTTTAAAGGGCACGAAGGGATTTGATTGGACTTCACAGTGTGATGAGGCCTTCAATGAGATTAAGAAACATATGTCCTCCCCAAGACTTTATTTAAACCTGTTGATGGAGAGACACTCTTCGTATACTTGGCAGTTTTAAGTTGTGCCATCAGTGCTGTATTGGTAAGAGAGGTGGATAATTACCCCCATCCGGTGTACTATATCAGCAAGATCTTGATAGATGCAGAGAAACGTTATTTAAAGCTCGAAAAATTAGCATTAGCCTTGGTAATTGCTGCAAGGAAGATGAGGTCTTATTTTCATGCTCATCGTATTATCGTCCGGACGTCCTTTCCCTTGAAGAATGTTCTTCAAAAGACAGACATTTCAAGTAGAATGACTAAGTGGTCAGTGGAATTGGGGGACTTCGATATTGATTTTGCTCCTCGAACAGCAATCAAAGCCCAAGTTGTGGCTGATTTTTTAGTTGAATTCCACTCTGATAGGGATACAGAGCAAACTACTGAGATGAAAGATAAAAAGGTCTGGCTCGTCCGGATGGATGGTGGATCAAGTACTATGGGATGTGGTGCAGGGGTGTGCTTGACTTCTCCATATGGTGACAAAATGTACCAGGCTATATGTTTTCCTTATAGGGCTTCCAACAATGAGTCCGAATACGAAGCAGCTATAGTTGGTTTAAAGTTAGCTTATATTTGTGGGGCAAAAAGGGTCAAGCTGATGAGTGATTCCCAGTTTCTTATCCACCATGCGCAAGGTCAATCTGAGGCAAAAAAAGAGCAACTAGTGAAGTACTTACTTCTTCTTAAGAATGAGGCACTTAAGTTCAAAAGCGTTGTTTATGAGCATATACCCCGAGCAGAGAATGAATTAGCAGATTCATTGGCAACCATAGCATACACTGAGTCGTATCCTTCGATCCATGTACTGGAGAGCCCTTCCATTCAACTTGATGTGAGTAAAGAGGAAGAAATTTTCGATGTACAGATGAAACAACCTCAAGATTGGAGATTTCCTCTCCTGCAGTATCTCTCCGATGGCATCTTGCCTCCGGATAAATCACTAGCAAGAAAAACGAAGCACAAGGCTCGTGGTTTTATCATACTAAGATACGTTCTATATAAAAAGTCTTACAGTAAGCCTCTTTTGCGATGTTTGGGAGATGATGAATCTCAAGTAGTCCTTTACGAGTTGCTTGATGGTGAGGGATCAGCTCACTGTGGATTCAGGGCTCTAACAAGAAGAGTTTTACTAGCTGGCTATTATTGGCCCTCTATAATGTAAGATGCTAAGGAGCTGGTGAAAAGGTGTGATCCATGCCAGAGATATAGCCACGAAATTCATGTCCCAGACATCCCTTAAGAGTCAATTTCTGAGCCTATACCTTTTGGTCGATGGGGGTTGGATTTGGTGGGACCTCTTTCTATGGAATCCGGAGGACGCAGAACTATAATTATTGCTATCGATTATTTTTCAAAGTGGATTGAAGCAGCCCCGCTGGCAGGAACAACATCAAAAGGTGTTATAAAATTCATTTTATCCAACATTTGTTGCAGATTTGGTGTTCCACAAAAGATAACGATAGACAATGGGCCACAGTTCGACAACAAGGAAATGGAGAGTTTCTGTGCCTCGAGGGGTATACAACATTGTTTCTCTTCACCTTTCCACCCACAAGAAAATGGTCAGGTTGAAGTGGCTAACAGAACTATACTGTCCGGTTTAAAGAAGAATTTGGAAGGGGCTGCTGAAAATGGCCTAGTTATTTACAAGAGGTTTTATGGGCCTACCGGACTACACCTGGGGCTGCAACACAAGAGTCACCCTTTGCCTTGGTCTATGGGATGGATGCAATAGCTCCCATAGAAGCAACTCTCCCTTTATTTCGAGTTCACAACTTCTCTGAACACGCTAACGAAGTGGCAATCAGAGGTCAGCTTGACCTAATAGAGGAAAGACGAGTTAAGGCTCACCTTAGAGCTGCACACTATCAGGGTTTGATGAGAAGCAGGTTTGCTTCTAGAGTTAAAAGAAGATATTTCCAGCCGGGGAACAAGGTGTTGAGGAAAGTCTTCTTACACACTAGAGAGAAGCTGTTCGGCAAACTGGCCCCAACTTGGGAAGGATTTGATGGAAGGGTTTTGAATCACCCTTGGAATATTGAGCATGTCCGGATGTACTTGGAATAGAAGCTATGTAAATATTTACTTGTTTAAAAATACATGTAAATATTTGGGGAGATACTCTTTCCTACCCTGGTGGCACGGGGAGGTTTTAATGAGGTGTCCGGGCTTTTTTATAAAATTTGATGCCTTCTTAAAAATTTGAAGTGTTCTTACTTTGTTTCTTATCACACCATCCGGATTGAATTAAAGGAATGATGACTACTTAAAAATTTGTCATCGGAGAATTTAAACGCTTTAACTTTAGAATGCTTATGAAATAACTAAGGGCTATTTAAACACTAGCCACCAAAATTGAAACAAACTATGAAAGGATGCAAGAGTTGTGCAGAACAAAGATATTCATTGAAATAACCTAAGTGCCTTGGCCTTCCAAGGACTTTTAAATTGTCAGACGAAACAAAAGATCTATCCGGTCAAATACCGGACACAATTACAAAAATGCCTTGGCCTTCCAAAGACTTTAGTTCAGATAACATAAAAGATAAAAAGATAATTCATAATCTAAGACTGAGCCTTTGAAGATGGCTCAGCCTCACCTGTATTCTTCTTCTTCTTGGGATTGTCCTTCTCTTCGTTTGGGCTCTCCCCGGTGTTCTCTTCATCGTCAGATGAGGATGCACTGGAGAAATCAAACCTGTCACCTTCGGCCATTGTATGGAAGGGAAGGTCTAGATACTCTACAAAAGTCCATAAGTCTCCTAGATTCCTCTTCGGAAACTTCTCATGAAAAAGCAAGACCATGTCCGACTTCACCTTGGCATACATTTCTTCTTGACTGTCTATCACATTGTTGGCATAAGCATTAATCTTGGCCTGAATTTTGGCCTCTTGCTCCCTTAGCAGTTCGGATTTCTCCTCTGCAGCCTTGGACACTGTGTTCTCAAGCGCAATCTTGTCATTAGTCAAGTTATGGATAACTTGGTCCTTGGCCTTCGCCTCCTCTTTTGAAGAGGTTAGATCTTTCTCCAACCCGGACAGTTTTGTTCGGAGGTCTCTGATAGTATCCTCTAAGCTAGCCTCCTTTGTGATCCACCTCTCTTGGCTCTTCTTTAGCTACTCATTTTCTCCCTTCAAAACCTCGGCATTTTGGGTGGCAGTGAGGAGATCGTTGGACATTTTTTCCTTGTCAGAATTCAGGGAGGCAATGATTGCTGCTTGACCTCGTACTTGCTTCTCCAGGACCAACACTGGCTGAACAGTACTCAGTATGGAGTGAGTTATAGCTTCACTTTCACTTGAAACAGTAAAAGTCTTACCATTAAAAGTAATGGTGTTCGAAGTACTCGGAGGGAGGTAAGGCCCAGCGAAGTCGTCCCTGGGGAGCTTTGCAAAATAGTCACCAAGTCCATCAAGACCTGTGATGTCGACACCATTAATGCTGAGGTCTCCTCCTTCAACCTCGTCAGTTTGAAAGTCACCAGGGATCTCCTTTGCTCTTTTTGGGTCAGTAGAGTCAACAGGGGGGAGGGGCTCCGGAGGCCGGAGAGAAAGTTCATCACCCCTGGAGGTCTTTTTCTTTTTGGCCTCCCTCTCCTTGTGTTCTGCTCCACGTTTTCGGTCTCTCTTGGGAAACCTTGGGGGTTTGGGAGACCCTACTTCTTCCCTAGCACTCTCCTGCTCTAGTGCTTCTAGCAGAGCAGCGTCGATCTGACTTGGGGCTGGCCCCTCTAGGTTTGTTGGAGCAGCCTCCTCCACCCCGGCAGAATTAGCCTCACCTGCAGCCTTTTTGCCCTTCCCCTTCTTGCCTTTCATTTTGCTCGGGGCCTTAGCTCGACCTGGCAAGTATAATGACCTGTCTGGTGCGTGTGTTCTCTTGAGGACTACATCTGGAGGGGGTGGAGTGGTGAGTTCTTCCCAGGTCAAGTCCCTCCGGCCAGTAGTGTTCCAGAGGTGAGACCTTGCAATATTGCCCCCGGTAAAGGCATCATGGAAGCGGTTCCCCCACTTTTCAGCAGCCCAAGTGTTGATCTTGGTGCAAGTGGTCTACCCGGCCTTTAGATAGTCATTGAAGTCGTTGGGCAGCTCTGTTAAGACAAAAGACAAGACCAGTCAGTTTAGGCAAATTCAATAAAAGTAAAATAAAAATATAAGGTAGGATCCTTACGATCACTCCTCCATCTGCTAGTGAGGAGACTCGGGTTGACTCCAGCTTTGATTTTCCTCCCATTTTCCCAAGCGCCTCTTACGAACAAGAATTGAGTCCTCCAATTTCTCTCCGACTCAAGCAGATCATCCACTGCTTTATAATTATCACCCATGTTGAAGTGATAGAAGGGAATGTGGTGGTTTCTGTAGAGACTGGCCACAACTGCGAATTCCTCCATTGGTAAAGGAATCCCGGAGTGCCTGGAGGCCATGGTGCAGGCCATAAGTGTGTACCAGGCGTTGGGGCTCAGTTGACTAGGGCAGAGCTTGATGAGGTGGAAATACCTAACTATTTCCGGATCTAAGGGGAACCTTAAACCCCAGTTAAAAAGCTCAGTGAAGATGACTATTTCACTGAGTTTGCAGTCTATTGGGGTTTCGGGGTCTATGGGGATTCTTATCTTTACGTTCTCGGGAATGCCCCACTTCGTACGCATCCGGCCCAACTCGGCTGTATGGATGAAAGCATAGTTGATTTTTTGTAAAGCAAGAAGATATTTAACGTTTACCTTGTGGAAACAAGGTCCCACTTTTCCTTCGAGGATTTTTGGTAAGTTTGGATGCCTAAGGCATAGCTTTTCTTTGCCCTTATCCTTCTTGACAATAGCAGCATCACTAGTCTGTCCGGAGGGTTCAGACTCGAATGGAGCCTCTTCGATAGAGTCCTCTATTATTTCCTCCATTATTGAGGAATGGTTTTCAGTTGTCTTTGTGAGGGGGGAGTTTGGAGTTGGTTCAGCCTGACCTCCGGACCGATGAGCTTCAATACTCTCCTGGAGTCTGGCCTCCAGCCGGGGCTCTTATATGATGGTTTCTCTTCGGGGGTTTGAGCCAGTGGCCTCCGGTTCGGACAACCTGTCCTTGGGTACTTTTATGGGTGCTTCTAACCCTGTACTGCTATCTTTGGCACCTGATTTTGAAGGGGTGCCTTTGGAAGCCTGCCCTTTGACCAGCCGGCCTTTTCTTCGATCGACCAGTTTGTTAGGAGAAATATCTGCATCTGACCCCATGGCTATGAATGGGGAAGGCTTTTTGAAACTAGTAACTGTTGAACCTAGTTCAACAGTGGGTTCTGACTCTTGAACCGATGAACCTGAGACAATAGGAGAAAGACTGGTTTGAAACAATCTCTTCGGTTCGACACTTTTTGTAGAGGAGGAACCCTGATCACGCTCTTTAGTTAAGGTTGCTGGTTTGTCGATGGAGGAAGTAGGTAAGCCTGCTGCGATGCACCTTTCCCTTTCAACTTTCTGTGTTTTTTCTAGTTTTGATAGATTGAGCCACCCGCCTCTGATTAAAGCGTTCCTAGCCGTTAACATAAACAACCAAAGTGAAGAACTTGTGTTTGAGAGTGAAAGCTCTGAGAATTAACAAAGTGAAAATGAAGGTGATAGTGAAACAGTAGAAAAGTGTTTTAATTTATAGTAAACCCCAAAAAGAAGTTTTGATTCCTAGGAGAATTCGAAAGGATTTGCAATGATTAAGAAATGGTGCTGATGTCACCTTCATTTAATGAAGAGGTTGCTTTTCAGAGAAAGTGGGAGCGAAAATCAAGGTGAAAAAACGGCTGAAGTGACGAACCAGAGAGAGACACGTGTCCCACAAACTCTGGCAAAAAACCGTTTAGATTCAAAAGTCCTTTTTCAGTCCGGATAAAACCATAACACAATTCGAAGGACCTGTCCGGATGTAGCTGTCACTAGCAACGGACTGTTTTTCAGGTTTTGACAAAGTTTTTTGAACAAACACCTAAAAAAGAGGCTACTGATGAGTCCGGATTCTGTTACCATTACGGACAGAGTCAAATCTGAAGAGTTTGAAGAAAGTCCAGGGGTGATTATGCGATACGAGGATTCTTTAGTGTCAATATAATTAAATCTGTTTTGTTAAGGTGCTGGGTTTAGAGAGAGAAAGTGAGAGCTCTTAGGTAAAGTAGAGAGAGAAAGTATATTATATTATTCATCTCGGGTTTTGTGAAGCGTGTGTGGTCCTTTTATAGTACAATTGCGGACCCCACAAGCTTTAACTCTTGTTAATTACATCTTTAGTCCCTATATTTTATTTTCTTCCTATTCTGGCTGTTTCTTAGATAGCTTATACAATTTAGTCCTTACACAATTTCCTCTCTGCATTTTTCTCCCATCATACTTCTTCTTTGCTATTTTCTCCTGTCATGTTTCTTCTTCACACTTTTCTCCTTGTCTTTTATTCTTCCTTATCAGTAGCCCCCCAGTCCTAGTAAAAGTTCTTTTACTGGGACTGAATAATTCTCTGATTGCTCACTTCACACACCCTCGAATAGTTACCTTCGAAAGGCAAAAACCATTTTCCTCGAAACTCAAAAATCAAAGAATCTTCCTCGAACATTTTCTTTCTTCGAATTTCCACAATTTGCCTCAAACTATCGAAGCCATAAATCGCTCCTCAAAGATCTCTTTTCTTGCCTCGAACTGTCGACGCCATAAATCGCCCCTCGAAGATCTTCTCTCTTCGAATTTCTCCTGATAACTGAGGCCCCCTAATCCTTGCACCATTTAGCCATACAAGCCCCTCGACTTTGACTGTATCAGTGCCCCGAATGAGTTCAACCCAAGGCCTTTAGGGATGCTAGGATTAATCTTTGTCATGACGTCATTAAGCAACCATATATGTCAGGATATTTTTTTTCAAAACGTTCCCCATTCCCTAGACATTTTCCGACTAGGAAAACTCTGCATCTTCCCCTGTGGTTTGTGTCAGGATAATTCACACCTATATGGTCCATAATGCCCCTAGGCAAACACCAGAAAAAGCCCCCGGGCCTGGTCTGTCAGGAAAGCCCAACTTCAACTATAAATACATATCTTCTCTCCTCATTAATTCAACTTTTGTTCAAACATTTCTAGAGAGAGAAAGCTGGCGAGCAAACCCCGTCGGATTCCTGATTGGTTGTTGATCAGCAAGAAGTTCGAGGAGAGAATTGCTGCGGGAGAAGACGTGAGGCCTCAACCCCCACCATCGGTTACTACTTCCTTTGGTACCTGGCCTCCCTCAGCAGATTCGACGGCAATTATTCCCCTCGAAGTCGCTCGACAAAGCCTTCATAGTGATTCTAACCCCCTCGGAAACATGGGTAAAGACAGGCAGCACAAACACTCTTCTGGGAAGAGAAAGAAATCACATAAGGATAGGAAAGGCTCGCATGAGCGAAAACGTGTCAAGGAGACGCCCCTGGTCATTCGGGAGCCTTCTTCCCCAACAGCAATCGAGAGTCTTCCCCAGAAATCTGCTAGCCCTCTTCGAACGTCTACCGGACCTCATCGGACATCTTTTAGTCCTCCGCGAATATCCACTAGCCCTCGTCAGACCTCTAACAGTCCTCCCCAAAGAAGGGAATTAGATGAGTCGAGTCTGCCTTCTACTCCATCTATGACCATTCATGGGACTCAGTTTTCGCCTTCGAAAACGCTCATCACCGAAGAGGATATGCAAAATAGGCGGAACGAGAGTCTAAATGCCAAAGGAAAAACACCTGCCACAACGTCCCTCGAACCGAAAGTGCCTGTAATCCCCTCTTTAGGTTCCTCGAGCAATGCAACCTCCTCTTCCCGAGCAATATCCGAAGAGCAAGCTCGTCGGATTGCCCCAAAATCCAAAGGGGATATCGTGCTACCCTTGGAACTAGACAACATTACTGGTCGAATATTCGGGGCATCGAAAATAAACATATGGTAGCTCTTTCCAACATCAGATACAAGTATTTTTCAAAAGACGAAGAGGCTATGCTGAGGACTCGATGGTGCATCCCCTCCTATATTACCATCAGATTTCCCTCGGAAGGTGAGACAACTTTGTCAGTGAGGGACAACGAGTTGGTGGTATATATAGAGATCATGAACTGGGGGCTAAGGTATCCCTTAGACCCCTTCTTCATCGAATATTTGGAGAAGATAGACCTTTGTCCTTCACAGGTTGGCCCCAACATGTGGTTTACTCTGATGGCCTGCATTATGGCCTCGAGGTTCTCAGGTCACCAGATTTTCGTTAGAGCAACTCATCGGCCTTGCTGGTTTGGCCAGGAATCCTTTCTTTCCCTTTTACTCACTCACTTTCAACCGAGGAAAAAAAGTCCGGAGAGATCTATTAGAAGCTGGCAAGAAATGGAGGCAACAGTTCGTGTTCTTCTCCGGTTGCTGGGAGACCGGGTCAGAGGCCACTCCCTCGAATCCTCACAAGCTATCTCTGATGTGGACCAATAAATGTAAGTTCCTGTCCTTCGAAATTATTTATTCTTCATCGAATTTTAGTTTATGACTGGACTTTATATTGGCTACTTGTTGCAGCTATGACTGGGATATCGAAGCCTTATTCTGACTACGTTGAGGGTGCCACGAATGTGTTCACCAAACTTCGCTTGTGGGCAAAAGAACACTCTGATAACCGATTTCGTCTCTGCTTCACAAATAACAATCTCGCCAGGAGTCGGTTGTGGAGGCTCAATCCCCTCTACCGAATTAGCATGAGAGGATTGATGGCTCCTCCCTCGGAGCGAGAAGTGATGGAGCGCGTGAGCCAAAACGATATAGTGATATATCTTCCCAAACGCTCTCGTTCGCAGAGTCATCTCGGGGATCCTCCAGAAGAAGATGTTTCAATGAATCAACAGCTAAACCCTGAAGGAACGGTCAATACCCAAGGGCCTCCTCCCCCAAACAATGTTGTGTCGTCGAACTCCATTCCTGCTCCCCCTGCTCCCATCCTTCGCTCGAAAAAGGAGGCCAAGGCAAAAGATAGGAAAGGTAAAGCTGTCCTCGAACCCATCCAAGAATTATCCGAGGATGGTGAGACGCCTGATGACAATCAGGAGGCCGCTTTAAGCAAAGAGATCCAAGAAATTTCAAGTGAACCCGAGGACAGAGGTGGCAACTCACCCAAGGAAAGTTCTCATCAATCACCACACTCGCCTCTTACTGAAGCTTCACACCCTGTCCCCTTCGAAAATAGTTTAAAGTTAGCACCTCTCCCCCTCCCTCGGAGCAACCATCCTCAGCAGATTGATCCAGACAGTCTTGGTGGTGGGTTTTCTGAGTTTGACTCTGCAGCATTAGGATCTCCAACGAGCTCCTTCGAAGTTCCTTTAGACGATGAATTTTCACTGTCTCTTTGAAAATTGCTGCATTCCTCAGTTAATAGAGGGAAAAAGATGTAGCACCTTGAGAAGCGCAAGAATCACTATAAGTTTAAATCGATGTTCGCTGCCTCTCAACTTGAAGAGGCCAAGAAGCAACACGCAGTGATAGAGGGCCAAGTCGATGTCTTATACGAGCGCTTATCCGTGTCCAAAAATTATGTGATAATGCTGGAGAAGTGTTGTCAAGAAGAGAGGGATTTGTATAAGAAAAAGACTGACGCTCAAGAGCTATTGATAGCTGAGTACAAAAAAGGGCATCGTTAAGCCTGCGATGGATTCACAGAGTGTACCGAGAGCTTTAGAAGGGTAAAAGAGGATCGAGATCAGTTACTAAAACGGGTTGAGAACTTTCCTAGACAGGTTGAGGAAGAAAAAGATAAAGTTGTGGATGCTTATGCAGCTACGTGCACAAGTAAGCTGAAGGCCCGGGATGCCACTACTCGAGCTGGTTTACTTCCCCAAATCCATGCTGAGCATCCTGAATATAACTTGGGGAGTTTTTGGAAACTTGTCCCCTCGGAACTTCGTCCTCCCCATATAGTAGTAAGTGACAGTGAAGACTCAGAGGCTGATGGGAGGGTCTCCTCGAAAAATTCAGACTAAGGGAAGATGTGTGAGGTGTTAATGTTTTGTGTATGGCCCTATAGGGCTTCTTTTTGTAATGTGACTAAGGCATGTTGTAATGCGCTGATTTTGTAAAGCATGTTTTGACCTTGTAAGGCAAGTAACCGATTTTTATTTTTATGTATAAGTTCAATCTAAGGCACCAAATATTATGTTCTTACCAATAATCCGAAGAGACAAACCCTTCGAACCAAACATAAATACTCAGACTAATAATGGGTCAGAAAAATAGATTTCGAGGAACACATTATTGTGACCCAACTGATAATTCGAAGAAACAATAACTTGAGTCACATTAATGTGACCCAAATATTAATAAAGGCAAATAGGATTCGAGGCACACATTAATATGACCCAAATACTAATAAAAATAAATAGAATCTGAGGCACACATTAATGTGACCCAAATAATAATAAAGGTAAATATAATTCGAGGCACACATTAATGTGACCCAAATAATAATAAAGGAAAATAGAATCTGAGGCACACATTAATGTGACCCAAATAATGATAAAGGCAAATAGAATTCGAGGCACACATTAATGTGACCCATATAATAGTTCGAAGAGACAAGAATTTGAGGCACATGTTACTGTGACCCAAATAATAGTTCGAAGAGACAAGAATTCGAGGCACATGATACTGTGACCCAAATAATAGTTCGAAGAGACAAGAATTCGAGGCACATGTTACTGTGACCCAAATAATAGTTAAGGCAAAGAATTCTTTGTAGTTAAGCAGCTCATCGAAACACCTCATTAAAACCTTCCTGTGCCTAACAGGGTAGGAAAGAGTGTGCCCTCGCTAAATTTCGTTCTGTGGGATACAAAGAAGAAAAAAAAATACGAACACTACTTGTTAGCTAGCTCTTTAATCAAGATACAATTTTAAGTGCTCAATATTCCAAGGGAGACAGAGATATCGCCCTTCCTTGTCTTTTAACCGATACGTGCCTGGTTTTATCTTTTCGGTGACCTCATAGGGGCCTTCCCAATTCGGTCCCAACTTTTCCAAACTCTTGTCTTTGGTGTGCAAGAAAACTTTACGTAGGACTGTGTCCCCCACCTTAAAATCATTGTGCTTTACTTTAGACGCATATCGACTCCTCATGAGAGTTTGATAATGGAGGGATGTCAACTGTGCTTGCTGTCTCTTTTCTTCAACCAAGTCTAAAGCCAGTGCTCTACTCTGGTCATTCGTGTCGGAAGCATATGTTGCTACACGATGTGAGGGAAAAAGAATCTCTGGAGGGACAACGGCATCCATTCCATAGACTAAGGCAAATGGAGATACAGCAGTGGCCGTTCGCGGAGTCGTCCGGTATGCCCACAATACTTCATGCAAATAGTCGGGCCATTTTCCCGCTTTTCCTTCCAAGTTCTTCTTCAAACCATCAAGAATCATGCGATTAGTCACTTCCACTTGCCCATTAGCTTGAGGGTGAAATGGTGCAGAAAAACATTGTCGTATACACCTCGATACACAGAAACTTTGAAACTCCTTGTTATCGAAATGAGGTCCGTTGTCCGTCGTGATCTGCAATGGTACACCAAAACGACAACAAATGTTAGACACGACAAACTTGATCACATCTTTGGCCCTTGTTCCTGCTAGTGGCTCAGCCTCTACCCACTTAGAAAAATAATCCACCGCTACAATGATGGTTTGTCTACCACCTGATGCCAATGGCAAAGGCCCGACGAGATCAATGCCCCACCTATCAAACGGTACTGCTTCGAAAATACTCTCTAATAATACACCAGGCTTATGAATCACATTAGCATAGCGTTGACACGTTTCACATCGTTTTACTAAATCTTTTGCATCGGTAGCAACAGTAGGTCAATAATAGCCAGCCAGAAACACTCTTCGAATTAATGCCTTATACCCACAATGGGCAGAACCTTCACCGTCATGCAATTCAGACATGATGATTTGTGACTCAGGATTATTCAAACACCTCAATAACGGTCGACTTAGAGATTTCTTATACAGCACTCCTCCCAGCAAAATATAGCCATGAGACTTGAACCTGATTTTCCTAGCCTCGTACTTTTCGACGGGTAAAGTATCATGGACCAGAAAATCGATGATGGCCGACCTCCAATCATCTGTAATCACATTACTTTCCTCCGGGATGTTTATTGTATGCTCCTCATCAATCAAGATCGAGGGGCGCTCCTAAACCAAAACCCAAGGGTATCCTTCCGTTCGTGAAGCAGAGGCGAGAGAATCTGGGATAGCATTTAACTCTCTTCGAACATGCTCATACTTGACTTCCTCAAACTCAGATGCTAAATCTTTCAATATCTTCAAATACTGTATCAGCTTATCTTTCCTGGCTTCGGACTCTTCCAAAGCTTGGTTTATCACCAATTGTGAATCGCTAATCAGTTTAATCTTTCGAGCCCCACATATCTGAGCCAAACGCAAGCCTGCTAGTGCAGCATCATACTCAGCTTCGTTGTTAGTAGCCTTAAAACCGAAACGAATGGCTTGGAACATAGCTACCCCTTTTGGGGGAATAAATTGGACACCGGCCCCACTTCCTGAGATGTTCGACCCCCCATCTGTCCGTACCACCCATTCCGCTTCATCAACAAAGTCATGGATTTTTTTTCCTCTCTATCCGAATGGAACTCGACCAGGAAATCAGCTAAAACTTGGGCTTTTATCGTCGTTCGAGGCTCAAATGTTATGTCAAAGTCTCCCAGTTCAACTGACCATTTAGTCATCCTACCAGAGATATCAGGCCTTTGTAATAAACTCTTCAGGGGAAAAGACGTCCGAACAATTATAGGATGGGCCTGGAAGTAAGGTCTCATCTTTCGAGCCGCCGTTACCAAAGCTAGAGCTACCTTCTCCAACGTGAGATATCGCTTCTCCGCATCCAACAAACTCTTACTGACATAATAGATAGGCTTCAGGATACACTCATCTTCGCGGAGTAGAACGGCACTAACCGCACATCCTGATACTGCTACATAGATAATTAATGTCTCTCCTACCAATGGTTTAGACAATACCTCAAGGGACGTCAGATACTATTGGATTTGATGAAATGCGGTCGAACATTCCTTGGTCCAACAAAACTGTTTCGCATTTCGCAACACCTTGAAAAAGGGTGCACATTTATCTGAAGACCTAGAAATGAATCTATTCAGAGCGGCTAATCTCCCTGTTTGAACTTGTACTTCCTTAATATTCCGGGGGGGGGGGGGGGGGGGGTCATTGTGATCAGAGCTTTTATCTGTTCTGGATCAGCCTCGATGCCTTTTTCGCTAATCATGTAACCAAGAAACTTGCCCGACCTCACCCTGAAAATGCACTTCTCCGGATTGAGTTTTAAATTGACTCTGCTTAAATTGCGAAACGTCTCTTCTAGGTCAGCGAAATGGTCTTCGTCCCGTGAACTTTTGACTAGCATATCATCGATATAGGCCTCCATGTTCCGCCCAATCTGCCCCTCAAAGGTTTTATTGACTAGGCGCTGATAAGTTGCCCCTGTATTTTTTAATCCGAACGGCATAACCTTATAGCAGTATAACCCTCTCCCGGTAATAAAAGAAGTGTTTTCCTCATCGTTAGCGTCTAATCGAATTTGGTTGTATCTTGAGTAAGCGTCCATAAATGACAACAGTCGATTTCCGAAAGTCGAATCTACTAACTGGTCGATGCGAGGCACTGGGAATGGATCTTTAGGACAAGCTCTGTTTAAATCCGTGAAATCAACACACATTCTCCACTTGTCATTCTTCTTACGTACCAACACTGGATTTGACGCCCACACGGGATAATGCGACTCGCGAATATGGCCTATGCTCAGTAGCCTCTCGACCTCCAACAGAATTGTTGTGGCCTTTTCCGGGGAGACTGGTCTTCTTTTCTGGACTATAGGTCGGACATCAAGTCGTATCGCAAGTTTATGACACATGATTTCTGACGGTACTCCAGTGACATCCTGTGCACACCAAGAAAACATATCAAGTTTATCAGATAAAAAAGCAATTAACTTCTCCTTAAACTCTGGAGAAAGGTCGACTCCAATCTTCAGAAATTTTCCACTCGCACATTCATGTGTCGCAGAATCTTCTTCTGGGACTACGAATCCGGGGGCCTCCCTCGGATCATCGCATGGGATGATTTCGGGGGGAGGCCCTTTTAATTGCTATGCTTTGTCTGAAGTTTCTCCCCGAACCCCTTCGGGGATAGGGCTATCTGGTAATATTCACGTGCCATCTTCTGGCTACTTCGGATTATCCCAATATTGTTCCCAACCACGTACTTTAAGCATTGATGCACTGTTGAGATTACGCCATGTATCCGGGACAACCAAGAGCGACCCCGGATGGCGTTATACGATGTCGGCGTGTCAACAACAATAAATAGTACTTCCACCTCTTTCTTGAATGGTCCACGGCCCAATTCGACCACACACTGAAATTCTCCAACCATCATTGTTGTAGCGCCAGTAAAGGCCACTATAGTCCTGTTGGATCTTCGGATAACTGGTGGGTCAGAAATGCTTTGGTAAGTGCTCATAAACAATATATTCGCGGAGCTCCCTGTATCGATGAGTATCTTCTGAATTTGATCACCAGCGATGCCTGCAGCGATCACCACCGCATCCTCATGGGGCCCTGCAACATTTCGCATATCATCATCAAAACAAATAATGGGGGAAGGCGATTGGTGCATCTACGATGACACCCCTGCTTCAATCTGGGTAGTCAGGTTGACCATGTGCCTTTTCGGGAGCTGTTGGAATTTCCCGCAATAGTGTCTCCCCCAAAATTTGCCAAGGAATCGAAGAAAACACAGAGGCTATCCACTCTCCCCTTCGAAATAGCTTCTTCCACCAAATTTACATTGTTCCTCCCCTCCTTGGGATCTAAATACTCTTGCTCAATGTCAAAGTCGTCCACCCCTTCGGAAATCACCATGGCTGTGTCAGTGTTCTTTGACACAGCTTTTACCACGGTGTTTTTCTGGGAGTGCTTTTTGACGAACTCCAATAACATTTTATTCTCAATCAGGGCTTGCACTTATTTTTTCAAAGCTATGCAATCCTTGGTGTCGTGCCCAATATCCTCATGATATTTGCAATATTTATTGACACTTTTGCTTTCCCTCGGAGTTTGTATGGGAAAAGGCTTCCTGAACGGTACTGTAGATTTAGCTTTGTCGAATATCGCAGTAACATTTTCTGTCAACTCCGCGAAATAGTCGGGTCGAACCCACTTATTTGACATAGGTCTCGTTCCTTGATTGTAATTTTGCTGGTTGCCATAGTACTGCGGGTTTGATTTCTGCCTCGACGGATATTGACCCGTATTTTTAGCCTGAACATTAGAACGAGGGCCCTGATTACTCGACTCGGATCTTTGAAATTGATTCTGATCCAACTGATCCCCAGACCCTTTCTCCGAAGCCTAAGTCTCTTCCACCAGGATCCTCTTCTCAACCTGATCTAACAACGCTCCAAAAGTCATTGCCTGGCTCTCCGCCACCGTATCCTTCAACAATCCGGGGAGCAGGCCCATCCGAAAAGCTGCAAGTGCCACTGAATCTTTACAATACTCCATTACTGTTTTTGTTTTAACAAAACGATTAGTGTAATTTTTCAGGCTTTCCCCCACCTTATGTTGACAATAGATGATCGTGTCTCCGTTAGCTCTGAAGTTCTTGCTCCCCACAAAGTTTTGTCTGAAGATGTTCCAGAACATATCAAAATTCTTTATCGAGCCCTGCAGAAACCTATTGTACCACTTAGAAGCTACTCCCTTGAAAGTCTGAGAAAACGCTCTGCATAGCAACTTATCATCGTCGTCAAAATTGATCATAAAATTCTTGAATTGCTCGATGTGATTATCCGGGTCTTGTGTCCCATCGAATTTTTCTAGCTTCGAAATATCAAAATGCTTCGGAAGGTTTCCCACCAAAATGTCCGGGGACAGGGGGGAGGCTCTCCAATTATGACCCACGCGATAAACACCGGATCTTAAGTTGTCATTGTTCGGAAAGTACAAACCCTCCTCAGATGGTAAAGTATACTGGTGCTGCCACTCCGAAGTTCGCGGGCCCATATCCTCTTTCCTATCAGGGTACTTTGCCTGTCCATGAGACCGATCGCCACCTTGAGCGTGGTGACCCTTTTCCCTCGGAGATTTCCTCTCTGAGCTTCTTCCTCTTCGGAAATCGGTGTGTTTACGATCATATTTTTTCTTTCTGTGGTATTTTCGTGGGGACGAATCCGAGGAGCTGTATCGAGAGTAATCACTTGAGTCAGCCGAATCCACATGTCGCCTCTCTCTTCTCCTCGGCGATTGCCGCTCGCATCCCCGGTATCTGTCGTCTCTTTTCTTGGGACAAAATTCAGTTTCGCGATCCTCTTTTTCACTAACTGGCTCCCTCCTTATCTCGGATCGAAGATTCTCTTGTACGATATCCTTTTCTGCTTTCAATCTTTCGATCTCTAGCAGCAATTCATTCCTTTGAGCCAACAGATCTGAGTCGTCAAAGGCGTTTCCGACTCGTTGGCCCCCTAGTCCCTCGTATTCCATATTGTTCCGGTAGTCATCTCCTACCAGGTTCTCCTCGCAATTATTAACCAAGTCGTCCCCTTGGTCTTCCATAGTGCTCCTCGGAATAGGAATTATTTCCAGGAAGCGATTGCCGTCAGAGCGATTTTCGCTTCCCACAGACGTCGCCACTGAAGACTTTCAAGAAAGTCCAGGGGTGATTATGCGATACGAGGATTCTTTAGCGTCAATATAATTAAATCTGTTTTGTTTAGGTGCTGGGTTTAGAGAGAGAAAGTGAGAGCTCTTAGGTAAAGTAGAGAGAGAAAGTATATTATATTATTCATCTCGGGGTTTGTGAAGCCTGTGTGGTCCTTTTATAGTACAATTGTGGACCCCACGGAGGTACATTGCATTTCCCTCTTTCATTTCGGCCAAAAAATCGATTTTCGGAAAAAAAAACCCGTAATGGTGTTCGTCGCCAGAGGGCGGCGTGGACGACATTCTGCACGCCATTCCGAAGGCGTGGAGCACACTCCATTCGCCATGGATTGGCGTGGGGTAGCATCCGTACGCCACACGTGTGGCGCTCGGTAGGTCTCCCACGCCAAGCCATGGCGAATGGAGTGTGCTCAACGCCTTCGGAATGGCGAAATGTGGTTCCCGAATCCGGAATGCCGGTTTAATTTGTTTTTCTACTTCTTACGTATTGCAGGAGGTGAACGAATGCGATATTTCGCTTGTTTCGGACTACGCTCACCATTTCACCACCCACGACGAGTATAGCTTAGAGTCGATGACCGAGTGGGTAAAAGTTAGGGGGAAAACGTTGGGGTTTTCGATAAACGTAGCATCGAAGGAGGTAGGGAAGAGGGGGAGAACACCGAGAGTGGATTATCGGTGCGAGCGATCCGGAATTTTCAAGTCGGCCATTAAAGAGTGCGACCGTAAGCGTAAGGCCACCGGTAGCAAAAAAATAAATTGCCCTTTCCATTTGGTGGGTAATCCGTTAAAAGGAGACGATAAGTGGGCTCTTAGTGTCCTTTCCGGGAAGCACAACCACGAACCGATCAAGTATGCCGAAGGGCATTTGCAATGGTCGAAGTTAAAACGTAAGGAAAAAGAGCTCGTTGATCTTTTGACGGTGAACGGGACAAGTCCGCGACAAATATTTGGTGCTTTGAAAAAGGCCGATCCGGAGAATGCTTCAAATATCCGTCACGTTTACAATCACCGTCAAAGAACGAGGATGGCCGAAAACGGCGGTCGATCCCAAATGCAATGCTTGTTAGTTAAATTACAATTGCACAAGTATAAGTATTGGACACGGACGGGGAATGACGGTTCTAACGTCATAACCGATTTGTTTTTCGCACATCCGCTTGGTATCGACTTACTACGAACCTTCCCACGCTTGCTAATCATGGATAGCACATATAAAGTCATTCGTTACGGGATGCCTTTGTTCGAAGTAGTCGGGGTAATATCTACCAACAAAACGTTTTGCATTGGTTTCACGTTTATGGTGAGTGAAAAACAAGACAACTACGAATGGTCTTTGGGATGCTTGAAAACGGTAATGGAGGAGAATGATTGTGAATTACCGTGTGTTATCGTTACGGACCGCGAACTAGCCTTGATGAATAGCATCGACAAATTTTCCCTAGCGCTAGTCACATGTTATGCGAGTGGCATATCAACAAAAATGTTTGCGGGAGAACGAAAAAAATGTTTGAAGACGGAAATGTGGCTAAACGTTTTTTGGTGGCTTGGAACGACGTTGTTTCATCCGATACCGTTGAGGTTATGAACGAGATGTTGGCTAAGATGCGGTCAATGTTCAAAGACCAAGATAAGGCGGTGGACTATGTGGTTGACTCGTGGATTACGCCTTATAAAGAGAGGTTTGTTCACGCTTATACTAACAAGATCATGCATTTTAATAACCACACGTCTAATAGGGCCGAAAGCTCGCATGCTACATTGAAAAAATATGTTGGGTCTAGCCGATTGGATTTCGATGGGTTTTGGGATAAAGTGCATGGCTTGTTAGCGATGCAACATTCTATTATTAAAGAATCGATGGAGCTTAGCAAGTGCCGTTTAATTCACAAATTCCAAGATTTCAAACCGTTCAAATTTTTACGGGGGTACGTCTTCGACATGTAAACGGGTCTCGTAATCCAATGACTCAATCTGTACAGTCCTTGGCTTAAGATAAGCCAGCCTCTCGAACACTTCTTGGCGTCCGCGTGGTCGGGGCATTAAGCATCCTGGATATGATGCCTCCCTACCGTGGTTGAAGAACATCCTGCACAAAACCGCATCGACGAAACCAGGATTATCCTCTTGCATCGTACCTTTGACGAAATGAAATGTGATTAGGAGGCTTGCATCTTCGTACACGTTCCAGCCTGAATCACCCATCGTTATAATTTAAATGTTTAGTTTCATAGTCAGATTCTAATATTTATATACTCGTAGTCTGTTGGTTCATTTCTCAAAAAATTAGCGGGAAATGGTGTTTTTGTTCCCGCTAAAAACTTAATGAGGCGGGAAACCATCATTCTGTATGTTTTTAGGCGCTAAAAATTTGGATAACATGGAAGATACTGGGAACTAGAGAAGGCTTGATAAAGTTTTGAAAATATTTTCAATGTTATTTCCAAAGCAAAAGAGAAAGTCAGTTATTATACAAAATAAATTTCAAGTAACCTAAAACTTTGTTGATAAAGAGATGAAACCTATTGGAAACAAACAAACTGCATTATACAAACCGAAACTATTACACAATCCAAAACCAAAATGATACGTTTCATACAAAGTATCATACAAAGTATCAAAAAACAAGAAACAAATCAAGTTAGAGACAACAGAATAAAAGTATCATACAAACACAAAAAACATCGTAATGTCTATACGAGCCTCCTGGCTGTGGACAAAACATCGTCATAAGCCCCAGCTAGACGATCGAAATCATGATCAAACTCGCTCACTCCAGGAAACAACGAGATCCTCCGCATAGCAGCGCGCAAATGTCGGATGATAGCTCCCTCTCGATCCTCGTGGACGTAGTCAGCGAGCGAGTAGATAGCGGTGTTGACGAGATCGAACCAGCTAATACTCTGGTGAAGTAGTAGGTACTCAGGCTCACAGAAAGACTCCATCTCGTCTGTCACCATCCCTCCTCGAAAACCACGATGCAACGTGTTCATCTGCCGCCGGTCCCAATCATGCGGATCGAATGCATACGCCATCGTCTTCGGTTTTCTCCTTGATTTCGACTGCATGGCTAACAGAGGATGCGTGATTCGACCCTGGACACGGCCAAACTGCCGCTGAACTCGCTCGGGATAGTATGCCTGAGAGTGCTCCACACCGCATATGACATCCCGAAACCAAGATAGCTCTTGGAACGGGAAATGATCGCGTATAGCACGATAAGGCTCAAACAAAACCTGCATGGAAAAATGGATATGATCATAAACACAATAATAAATCAATTTTGCGATCACTAAACAAAAACACTTACATCGGTCTCTTCGAGGTTGTTGACGGAGATACGAAGGTTCAGCTTCATCCGTGAGTCAGATACTGCTGCAGCTGTATCCCATCTACCAATAGTGGGGTCGCGCTCAGTGTAGGTGCGTCGAGTAACGGGCCGGAGCATGGAAAAATGATCCCGTATCCACGTGTCTACCATACCGATACATCCGGCCATAGTCCTCGTGTCGTGCAGGGAGGCCTCACCCAGATGGTGGTACAAGTAAGCGAGAACAGCACTACCCCATGAGTACCTGCCAACACCCTCCGGAGTCAAATCGCGCAACAGAAACAAATACTTGTAGTTGGAGTACATGTTGCTCTTGTCGGGGAATATGACCGTGCCGAACATATGCAATATATAGGCGCGGGCTGCAGCATCCACCATCGGATCACTCAAACCAGGGCTGTCATCGCAGAACTCTGGCCCACTAAACCTACTCCGGAGCCATTTAAATCCCAAACCAACGCCCTTGCACTTCTCAACCTCCGTCACGAAGGATAGATCATCCACCATAAGCAATTCAGCGCACTCGTGCATGGCCAGACTCTTGTCGGAAATATAGGGAAACACAGCAAGCTCACCATCAACTGGGAGTCCCAAAATAGTGTGGACGTCGTCCAGAGTAATCGTCATCTCACCAAAAGCGAAATGGAAGCTATTGGTCTTCGCATGCCACCTCTCTAGGAAAACCTCCGTCATGTTGGAGTGTGTCTGCATCTCATAGAACGGCTCAATCAGACGACCGAACGGGGTGGCGTCAACTACAGCGCGTACCCCAGTCTGTGCAGCCAAACTCCATGCTCGATGACTAGGATAATGGGCATACAGCCGCATCTCTTGCTCCTAAAAAAATTTGTTCCCATTATCATAGGACAAAACAAAATAGCTTGAAATAATGTAAAATTTTAATTTCGATACTTACCTCTCCCATCCAAATGTGGTATGCAGCGTGGGAGGTGAAATCCTCTCCGAACAGCGGTGGCAATCTGGCCGGAGGAGGAGCTCTACGCTCCCCTGTACCCGGTGGGGGATGGCGTCGTCCGCGGGAAGCGGAAGCGGAAGCTGAACTCGATCCGGACGCATGTGGTCCGGAGACTATGGGGAGCTCATCCATCTGCACAGGTGGAACTGGCTGGCCACGTACCCTACTCCGCTTTTTAACTCTCCTCGTCCGCGAGCCATCAGCAGACAATGTATACTGTGCATCGTCGCCGTGATCCATCTGCGAAAAAAAAAATTACTATTAGGTTTCGTCGAAAACACATATTGTAATGGGGTACCCGTTTTAGACAAAAAATAGCATAGGGCAGGTTATAACAAACCAAATAACAAGAATAAACCGGTCCCGGCCCATTCCGGTGACCGGAGATGCCTCACGCCACGGTGGTGGCGTGAGGCATGTTGCCTACGCCATCTCGTGTGGCGTAGGGTTGGACCACTACGCCACATGGATGGCGTGGGGTTCAGCATGTACGCCAACTTAGGGCGTACATGCTGAACCCCACGCCATCCATGTGACGTAGTGGTCCAACCCTACGCCAGTGGATGGCGTAGGGAGGGTGTTCTTCGCCCGTGCGTGGCGAAGAACATCCTCGCCATGGCAGAAGCTTAAAGCTTCTGCCTTGGCCGAGAAACAGCCCAAAAACAGTTTTTTCCTACAGATCTACCCTAACTAGACCTATCTAAACCTAACTAGCCTATCAAACAATAACAAAATCGACTTACAGTTTATGTTCGATTTCGGTTGCTTCCTCCTACTACGAACAGACTCTCCGGCGACGATTCCGTTGTATATGGGTCGTGTCGTGGTCGAAATAGGTGCCGGTGGTGGGTTTGGTCGTCTAGATTCCGGTTTAGGGTTGGTGCGGCAGTGGGTAAAACAGGGTGGATTCCTCGAACGTGCGGCAGTGGGTAAGGTAAGTGGTTTAGTTTTAGTCTTTAATTTTGTGTCGATTTCTGTCCCTTTACTTTTAGATAGGTTTAGTATATTAATTTTGTGTAGGATTAGTATATTATAATAATTAGTATAGTTATATATAGGTATATTTAGTTTTAGTTTAATATAGGTATATTTAGTTTTAGTTTAATTTAGTTTGAGTATAATTTAGTTTAGGTATAATTTTTTTTAGAGAGAAGGTAGAGGAGAGTTTGAGTTTGAGGTTTTTTTTTGAAATATGATAACTTCGCGGAGTAAAATTGAGTATTTATACGATTTCGGAAGGGCAAAATCGTGAAACAAAATAACTTCACGGAGTAGTTTTGAAAAAAAAAATTAAACGCCTTCGCAGAGTAGTTTTGGCCGTTTTTTCAGCAATTCCCGACTCTTATTCTATACTACTTCATACTATTAGTGTCTATTCTACCTTGGGTAATCCGGGGCGGCGGCCCCTTTTTGCACAAGGGTAGATCTGCTGCTCCAAATCAAATATTCCAGACCGATCCTAGAACACTTCCTAACGAAAGAGAAATGCTTAGTACCTTCTTCTCCTTGTTCGAAGACCGGACTTAGAATACCAGAATGATGTCGCCAGTCGAACTCCGGAGGAAGGCCATCTTCAACATCCTGGGGTCGTGTTTCCGGTAATAGCTTACCCTTTCCTTTAGCAGTAGCTTTTCTTTTAGGCGCCATCTTAATATCAACAAAAATGACCCTGAAAAAAAAAAAATGGTTTAGATATCACAAATTTTAAAAGAGAAAACATACTCTTACATATTTTTTCCTTGTTCAAATAAGAAAACAAAAAAGGAAAGAAAGAAGAAAAGGGTTTAGAGTAAATATGTTAAAGGATGCAGTCAAAAATATATATATATATATATGGATCCTTACTCTTAAAAACCCTTGCGTCACTACTTAAATCATCTTCTTTGGTGTAGTTAAAAACTATGAAGGAAGAAGAGAGCTCTTTAGATGGGCTGACCACCGACTGAAGAAAACTTGAGGATTTCCTGCCATTTTCTGAAAAAAAAAAGTTTTGAATAATTGCAGATTTGGGGGTATTGTGATTGTTAGGGTTTTAGGGTTATTCTAACCAACTTTTAATTTAAAAATGTAATAGCTTCACAGTTTTACATGTAACGGGTCTTTATCATATGGGCTTTATTTGTGCCTGTCTTCGTCTCTATGCTACGTGTTTCTATGATTTGAGAGTATGAAAATTTATTTACTGTTTAAACATTTTTACCGCCTGTACAAGTCTTGTACATATACAAACCGACCGTCATTTTTTCTAATAATAAAATTCCAAATGCCAATCCTAAATCAGATAATGATATGATTTTTTAAAAAAATTCAATATAATTTGTTATAAAAATAACTTAAAATCAAATCCGTATTTTTATCAATTTCTTTAAGATGTGATCTCATATTCAATTGTTTTCTTGTTGAAAATTTAAAAACAAAAGACTAGACTATGCGATTTGCTTATGAAATATTTTTACGACACCATGTGATTTGTGTCACGAAACAAAAGCATAAACGGAATCTTTTTTCTTGTATCATATGATTAGAGATAATGATCCTAAACAAAATACTAATTATGAATGAAATAACACTATAGCATACACCACACAAAGTATGACACTTCATACACAACCCAATTGAAATCAGAAAACTCACTAAAATCCATAAATACGCAGTTAGAAGAAGTTGATCGAAAAACACACTTAGAAGACTCTAAATCAAAAACCCTCTGCTCAGATTGTAGAGGAAAAATAGACGAGCCTTCTCACCCAAATTGAAGCCGATCGGACAACGGGATACAGTCCGATTCAAAAGCACGAAGTTCCGCCTCGAATCGTTTTTCTCTCAAAACTGCACTATAGAATATGAAGTTCGTCTCAATAGACACTGTATAAATTTATATTTATACAGAAACAAAATCCTATGTGGGAAGAGCCCAAAATCCTAATATGTGTTACCCTTATTAGGCTTTAGCCCATATGATAATTAGACTCCCACATAGGAAGAGCCCAACAAATCTCCCCCTCACGACTATGTGGGAGGATTCGCCATATCGGCGATCAATCTACAGTGTTCAAGCTTTCCCCTAGGCAATGCTTTTGTCATCATGTCAGAACCATTATCAACTGTATGAACTTTATAAACCTCCATTAGTTTAGCATCAAGAATGTCTCGAATCCAATGATATCTCACATCAATATGTTTCGACTTTGAGTGAAACGACGAATTCTTCATGAGATGAATAGCACTCTGATTATCACATAACAGTACATACCTGTGTTGCTCAAATCCAAGTTCTCTAAAGAACCTCTTCATCCATGGTAGCTCTTTACTCGCTTCTGTCATTGTAATAAATTCAGCTTTCGTCGTTGAAAGGGCAATACATTTTTGTAGTCTTGATTTTTATGAAACAGCGCCACCACAAAAGTTAATCAAATATCCAAAAGTAGACTTATGAGTGTCAATATCTCCAGCCAAGTCTGAATCAGAATAAGCCAACAACTCAAGTTTCTCCTTCCCAAAACAGAGCTTTAAATTAGAGGTTCCTCACATATACCTCATAATCTATTTCACGGCTTCCCAATGCTCTATACCAGGATTGGACAAAAATTTGCTCACAAGACCAACACTATGAGCTAAATCAGGACGAGTACATACCATAGCATACATGAGACTTCCAACTGCAGATGCATATGGAATATTATCCATATCTCTATTTTCTTCATTAGTTGAAGGACATTGTTTCTTGATTAGCTTGAATTGATCAGAAAGTGGTGAGCTAACCACTTTAGCTTTTTCCATCTTAAACTTCTGAAGGATTTTCTCAGTGTATTTTTCTTGTGTCAAGAACAACTTCTTCGAATGTCTGTCTCTAGTAATTCGAATGCCAAGAATCTACTTTGCTGTGCCTAGATCTTTAATTGCGAAAGACTTACTTAACTGTTTTTTCAAAGATTCAATCCGTGAAGTATTCTTCCCAACAATAAGCATATCATTCACGTAAAGTGAGAGAACAATAAAATCAGCATCAGAAATTTTTTTCACAAATACACAATTATCAGAAGAAGTCTTCTTATAGTCCTGCTCCCCCATAACTGACATGAACTTCTTATACCATTGTCTCGGAGCTTTCTTAAAACCATATAGACTCTTCTCCAGTCTGCACACATAATCTTTTTTTCCTTCAACCATAAAAAATTCAGGTTGTTTCATAAAAATCTCTTCTTCCAAGTGACTATGTAAGAATGCTATTTTTGCATCCATTTGCTCAATTTCCAAGTCTAGACTAGCTGCAATGCCTAAAACGCACGAATAGACGACATTTTTACAACTGGAGAAAATATTTCATCAAAGTCAATACCTTTTTTCTGACCAAAGCCTTTGACTACCAATCTTGCTTTGTACGGAGGTTGCTGAGAACTATCATCTTGCTTCAACCTATACACCCACTTGTTACTCAAGGCTTTTCTCCTTTCAGGTAGCTTCACTAACTCAAATGTATGATTCTCATGAAGTGATTGCATCTCTTCATTTATTGCTTCAATCATTTGATTTTTACACACACCACTAACAGTCTCATCATAACACTCAGGCTCACCTGCATCGGTTAACAAAATATATTGATCAGAAGGATATCTAGTAGAGGGTTGTCTATCTCTAGTAGATCTCTGCGTTGGAACTTCAGGTTGTTCAGCATCTTCTTCATTCTCTTGTTCATCCACAAAATCATTATCATGATCACCAGTATCAAAAATATGTGAACCTCTTGAAGTAGATGAGTTACCAGTATAAAAGAAATATGCCAAGAATCTGCTTTGCTGGGCCTAAATCTTTCATTGCGAAAGGCTTACTTAACTGTTTTTTCAAAGAGTCAATCCGCGAAGTATTCTTCCCAACAATAAGTATATCATCCACGTAAAGTAAGAGAACAATAAAATCGGTATCGGAAAATTTCTTCACAAATACACAATTATCAGAAGAAGTCTTCTTGTGGTCCTGCTCCCCCATAACTGACATGAACTTCTTATACCACTGTTTTGGAGCTTACTTCAAACCATATGGACTCTTTTTGAGTCTGCACACATAATCTTATTTTCCTTCAACCACAAAACCTTCAGGCTGTTTCATAAAAATATCTTCTTCCAAGTCACCATGCAAGAATGCTGTTTTTACATCCATTTGTTCAATTTCCAAGTCTAGACTAGCTGCAAGCCTAGAACCACACGAATAGATGACATTTTTACAACTAGAGAAAATATTTCATCAAAATCAATACATTTTTTCTGACCAAAGCCTTTAACTACCAATCTTGCTTTGTACCAAGGTTGCAGAGAACTAGCATATTGCTTCAACCTATACACCCACTTGTTACTCAAGGCTTTTCTCCCTTCAGGTAGCTTCACAAACTCAAATGTATGATTCTCATGAAGTGATTGCATCTCTTCATTTATTGCTTCAGTCCATTGATTTTTACACGCACCACTAACAGCCTCATCATAACACTCGGGCTCACCTGCATCGGTTAACAAAATATATTGATCAGAAGGATATCTAGTAGAGGGTTGTCTATCTCTAGTAGATCTCCGCGTTGGAACTTCAGGTTGTTCAACATCTTCTTCATTCTCTTGTTCATCCATAAAATCATTATCATGATCATCAGTATCAAAAATATGTGAACCTCTTGAAGTAGATGAGTCACCATCTGAATTTTCTTCAACTTCTGTAGGAATATGTGCAAGCGGAATATGCCCCAAATCTACCAAGTCATTCTCAGACATAGGCACTGAATTCTGACTCTTATCAATATCATGAACTATCTGATCTTCCATAAATACATCATCTCTTCTCCCAATAAGCTTCTTATTAATTGGATCATGAAATCTGTAGCCGAACTCATCAAGACCATAACCAATGAATACACATTGTCTTATCTTCTAATTGAGTTTAGACCTCTCATCTTTAGGAATATGCACATAATCTTTGCACCCAAAGACACGCAAATAATCATAAGAAACATCTTTACCTGTCCAAACTCTATTTGGGATATCTCCATCTAAAGGTACAGAAGGAATAAGATTCAAGACATGTACCACTTTATTCAAAGTTCACCCCAAAAGTATTTAGGGAGTTGTGATTGTGAAAGAAGACATCTTACCCTTTCAATTAATGTTCTGTTTAGTCTCTCAGCTACGCCATTCAACTGAGGGGTCTTGGGAGGTGTCTTTTGATGCTGAATACCTTATTGCCTACAATAATCATCAAAATGACCAACGCATTCTCCCCCATTATCACTTCTAACGCACTTCAATTGTTTCCCAGTCTGTCTCTCAACTGAAGCTTGAAACTGCTTGAAGACATCTAACACTTGATCTTTTGTTTTCAAAGTGCAAGCCCAAACTTTCCTGGAATGATCATCAACAAAAGTAACAAAATACAGACAACCACTAAGTGTTATGGTTTTCAAAGGACCACATACATTAGTATGTACTTAGTCAAGCAAATTTGGCTTTCTTGAAGGAGCCGAGCTCTTGAAAGACACTCTATTCTGCTTTCCAGTCAAACAATGTACGCATTTCTTTAAATGAGCTTTATATATCCCACGAATGTATTGTTTCTTCCTCAGAATATCTAATCTTTTTTCGCTAATGTGACTGAGTCTTTTATGCCACAAATCAACCATTGCTTCATCATTAACAACATTGATTTTTTCAGCAGGCACCTTTGCAGACATGATGTAGAGGGCAGAACATTTTTGTCATCTTGCCACAACCAACGAACCCTTAGTAAGTTTCCACTGCCCATTTGCAAAAATACTGCAATAGCCTTTATCATCTAGCTTCCCTGTAGAGATCAAATTCAATCGAATATCGGGTATATGTTTAACGTCCTCCAAAATCAATCTTGCACCCATGTTTTTTTCCAGATGAAAATCACCAATACCAGCCACTTTAGACAAATCATTATTTCCCATTTTTGCAGAACCAAAGTCGCCAGAGGTGTAAGATAAGAAAAAATTTATACAAGAAGTGGCATGAATTGTAGCACCGCTGTCAACTACCCAACCATTTTCATCAGACACAGAATTCACAACAGCATCATGAATAACAACAAAGTAGCTCTCTGAAATCGTAGCAACATGTTTCTCGTCCTCACTTTCATCATAATTTTTATTTTCGTCCTTACCGTTGTTGGATTTGCCAAAATTATTCTTCTTTCTCAACTTAGGACAAAATTTCTTAGTGTGCCCGATCTCATGACAGTAGTAGCACTCCCAATCTGCAAATTTATTAGACTTGTTCCGACTCTTTCTTTTACTTTTACCTCTAGTTTTCCAACCGCGAATTTCATTCCTACCATGTTTCTACAAAACTAGGGTTTCCGAAGGTGAAGAGTAGCCAATTGTTTTTCTTCTCATATCTTCACTCAGCATACTACTTTTAGCCAACACCATTGAAATATTACCTACAGGAGCTGAGTTAGAAAAAGACATTCTGAAAGTATCCCATGAGTCTGGCAGCAAACCAAGCAACCATAACGCCAGAACCTCATCATCAAATTTGATACCCATAGCAGCCAACTGGTTAATCAAGCCTTGAAAGGTATTCAAGTGATCTGTAAGAGGTGATCCATCTTGATACCTCAAATACATCAACTGTTTGAAAAAAAGTAACTTACTGTTTCCTGTCTTCCGAGGATATAACTCCTCAAGTTTACTCCATAAAGTTCATGCATCTTTTTCGTCTACAACATGATTCAACATGTTATCATCAACCTATTGCCTAATAAAGCCACAAACCTGTCGATGAATAGTTATCCATTCTGCATCAGACTTATTTGTAGGTTTTTATCACCGAACACTGGTAAATGAAAACCTTTAACATAAAGAAGATCTTCCATCTTCGATTTCCATATATGATAATTCGAACCATTCATCGTCACCATTCTCCTTATAGTCACCTCCATATTTGATACAAGACAAGTACACAACCAGTTGCTATGATACCACTTTGATAGGAAATAGAAGCACAAACGAAAACTTGCTTCTTGTATCAAATATGATTAGAGAGATAAAGATCTCAAACAAAATACCAAGTATGAATGAAATCAAGGCAAATAACAGAAAGCACTTTTTACGTGGAAAACCTTCCCAATGTAGGAAGTAAAAACCACGAGACTGATTTCGGAGTCCAACCAAATATTCACTATCAGAAGACGGGTTACAAAACTATTCTCTAGATAGAACTAGAGCATACAACACACAAAGTATGACAACTTCATGCACAACCCCAATACACAAGATAGTGAACCAAAATCATAAAAATCACTAAAATATCCCTAAAACGCAGTTAGAACAAGAATGGTATTTTAGTTAGAACAAGATATTTTAGCGAGTTTTCTGATTTTGTTCACTATCTTGTGTATTGGGGTTGTGTATGAAGTTGTCATACTTTGTGTGGTGTATGCTCTACTTCTATCTAGAGAATAGTTTTGTAACCCGTCTTCTGATAGTGAATATTTGGTTGGACTCCGAAATCAGTTCCGTGGTTTTTACTTCCTACATTGGGAAGGTTTTCCACGTAAAAAGTGCTTTGTGTTATTTGCCTTGATTTCATTCGTACTTGGTATTTTGTTTGAGATCTTTATCTCTCTAATCATATTTGATACAAGAAGGAAGTTTTCGTTTGTGCTTCTATTAACAACCTATTTTAGTTAAACCACAAGAGTAATCAAAGTATAATAATAAAAATATATTAATAACTTATATATTATATTGTTGTGATGAACGTGACAGTATTTATATCGTAATTTTTATGACAGTGACGCTTGTAACTATTTTCCACCGTGACGCTCGTGACCGTGGCAGCCGTGATAGTGAATTTTTTCGTGTTCTGACGTGATAGCGAATTTGTTCGTGTTCTGACGTGATGGCTAATTGTTTCGTGTTCTTACGTGATAGTTCTGTCGTAATACCATCAAAATACACTGTGTCGCATCCCACTAGACAAATCTACTTATTTTAATTATTCATATAATGTACCTTAACTTTAAGATAAAAAACTATAATTCAGCCTTCAGATTTTGGACTCAATATTCTCGGTCCTCAACTGATCTCAGTTTTAAACTGTATAACACTAAATATTGCCAAGTATGCAAGCGAATTAGAATTACTTCTCCTTGTTCAAGACATGTACCACTAAAGGTACGAAGGACTAAGATTCAAGACATGTACCATTGTATTCAAAACTTCACCCCAAAAGTATTTAGGGAATTGTGATTATGAAAGAAGACATCTTACCCTTTCAATTAATGTTCAGTTTAGTCTCTCAACTACGTCATTCAACTAAGGGGTCTTGGGAGGTTTCTTTTGATGCTGAATACCTTGCTGCCTAAAAAAATCATCAAAAGGACCAACGTATTCTCCCCCATTATCACTTCTAACACACTTCAATTGTTTCCTTATCTGCCTCTTAACTGAAGCTTGAAAATGCTTACAGACTTTCCTGGAATGATCATCAACAAAAGTAACAAAGTATAGACAACCACTAAGTGTTCTCATTTTGAAAGGACCACAAACATCAGTATGTACCAAGTCAAGCGAAATTGGTTTTCTTGAAGGAGTCGAGCTCTTGAAAGACACTTTATGATGCTTTCGAGCCAAACAATGTACGCATTTCTTTACACGAGCTTTATGTATCCCACAAATGTATTGTTTCTTCCTCATAATATCTAATCCTTTTCGCTAATGTGACTGAGTCTTTTATGACACAAATCAACCATTGCTTCATCATTAACAATATTGATTTTCTCAGCAGGCCCCCTTACAGACATGATGTAGAGAGCAGAACAATTCTGTCCTCTTGCCACAACCAATGAACCCTTTGTAAGTTTCCACTGCCCATTCGCAAAAATACTGCAATAGCCTTCATTATTAGCTTCCTTGTAGATATCAAATTCAATCGAAGATCGGGTATATGTTTAACATCTTCCAAAATTAATCTTGCACTCATGCTTGTTTTTAGATGAACATCACCAATACCAACCACTTTAAACAAATCATTGTTTTCCATCTTTACAGAACCAAAGTCACCAGAGGTGTAAGATGAGAAAAATTTCTACGAGAAGTGGCATGAATTATAGCACCACTGTCAACTACCCAATCATATTCATCAGACACATAATTTACAATAGCATCATCAATAACAACAAAGTAACTCTTTGAAACTGTAGCAACATGTTTCTCGTCATCACTTTCATCATATTTTTTCTTTTCGTCCTTACCATTGTTGGATTTGCCAAAGTTATTCTTCTTTCTCAACTTAGGACAAAAAAAATAGTGTGCCCGATTTCATAACAGTAGTAGCACTCCCCATCTGCAAATTTATTAGACTTGTTCTGAATCTTGCTTCTAGTTTTACCTCTAGTTTTCCAACCGCGATTTTCATTTCTACCATGTTTCTCAACAACTAGAGTTTCTGAATGTGAAGAGAAGCCAACTGTTTTTCTTATCATATCTTCATTCAACATACTACTTTTAGCCAATGCCATTGAAATATTACCTTCAGGAGCTTAATTAGAAAGAGACATTTTGAAAGTATCTCACGTCTGGCAATGAACCAAGCAACCATAACGCCAGAAACTCATCATCAAATTTGATACCTATAGCAGCCAAATGATTAATCATGCCTTGAAATGTATTCAAGTGATCTATAAGAGGTGATCCATCTTGATACCTCAAATACATCAACTGTTTGAACAAAAGTAACTTATTTTTCCCTGTCTTCCGAGCATATAACTCCTCAAGTTTACTTTACAAATTCCTTGCATCTTTTTCGTCTACAACATGATTCAACACGTTATCATCAACTTATTACTAAATAAAGCCACAAACCTGTCGATGAATAGTTATATATTCTGCATCAGACTTATCTTTAGGTTTTTCATCACCGAGCACTGGTAAATGAAAACCTTTAACATAAAGAAGATCTTTCATCTTCGATTTCCATATATGATAATTCGAACCATTCATCGTTACCATTCTGGCTTGTATTCACCTCTATATTTGATACAAAACAAGTACACAACCAGTTGGTCTGATACCACTTTGTCAGGAAATAGAAGCACAAATAGAATCTTCCTTCTTATATCAACTATAATTGGAGATAATCATCCCAAACAAAATACCAAGTATAAATGAAATAAACGCAAATAACACATAACACTTTTTACATGGAAAACCTTTCCAATGTAGGAAGTAAAAACCACGGGACTGATTTCGGAGTCCAACCAAATATTCACTATAAGAAGAAGGGTTACAAAAATATTTTCTAGATAAAACTAGAGCATACACCACACAAAGTATGACAACTTCATACACAACTCCAATACACAAGATAGTGAACCGAAATCAGAAAACTCACTGAAATATCCCCAAAAACATAGTTAGAAGAAGCTGATCGAAAAACACACGTAAAAGGCTCCAAATAAAAAAACCCTATGGTCAGATTGTAAAAGACAAATAGAAGATCTTTTTCACAAAAATTAAAGCCGATCGGACAATGGAAGAAAGTCCGATACAAAGTACAAAGTTCCGTCTCGAATCGCTTTTTCTTTCAAAACTGCACTATTAGATATATGATGTTCGTCTCAAGAGACACTGTATAAATTTATATTTATATAGAAACAAAATCCTATGTGTTATCCTTATTGGGCTTTAGCCCATATGATAATTAGATTCCCACATAGGAAGAGCCCAACAATTTGCTTATGATTTTTTTATGGTGTAATAGTTTTCGATCTAACGAAAAAAATCTAAACCTTTTTTTAATCATTGTTTTAAGAATAAATATAACGCACTGTCTAATTTTTTATTTTTATCGTTGTATGGAAAAGAAATTAGACAAACACTCCAACATTTCATCCAACCCAATGCATCAAGACCTTCCAAAACCATTTCATAGGTAGCAAAAGCATTCACGTTGACGATTGACTACATCATTCGTTACAAGTAAAAGTCTAGTGTAAGACTTGAGAAGTATATTAAACAAATCATCCAAACAAAGAACAACCTAAAGAAATATTATTATCTGCATAGTAAACAACTGCTTCTCCATCTATTTCTTGTGGTAGATGTAGCCAAGCATTGTAAATAATTGCTTCTGCTAGAATGATCTGCGGCGAATGTATGTGAAATTGTTCCTCATCCTCATCGCTCAGTCGCACATTTGGTATCCCAATAACCCCACAAATATTATGTATTACTCCATCACTTCGAAAAACTCTTATAGGTTCTATTACAAAACCTAGCTAACCTTTTATTATTTAAAACAATACTCTTTTCTTCTATCAATCTCTTCATAATCTCAAACACAAAAATAGTATTCTTTCATTTTTCCAACGCAACAACATGCATCCACAGAGAAGTAAAACAAGAGTTTAATTTTAGGGTCACATAAAATTTATGGAAGATACATCTAAACGATAAAAGCTATGAGCTCGAAGGCTTGTACGGCTTTGCTTTTGGTACACTCCCAAAAGGCCTCTTACTAGTTGAGGGGGTTCACACTTATATACACTCTATTTTTTTCAATTTTGAGCAATGTGGGATTCTGGACCAAGTATGAGATGAAGTTTACTCTCCAACAGATTTCTTTCTCGTTACAAGTTCTTTCTTTTTTCCCTATCAACAGTTGGTGAAAACTTAATTTCAAAATCTCTAACTAGCTCTACCAGTTCTGCTACATCAATACTCTTCTCTTCGACCTCAAATACAACTTTAGCATCAAAACTAAGATCAGTAACTAATGTAGTATGAGGATAAAACTTCTTAACTAGTGGTGGTTTTGGAGACATTATTTAAGATGACACCAATATAAACTTACAACCATCTTTCACAAAATTGTATTGATTCGTTCTACCAGCATAAGTAGAATTCCTCTTAAATCGTTATGGATGTTCTAAAACTTGATGGCAAACGTCCATAGTAACTATATCTTACCATGATGTATCTTTGTAGTTACCAACATAAAATAAAATTAGACAACGCTGAAAAACTATTACATCGTTGTACCCTATCAGTTCTGATAGTATGTGATGGTTTGGAAGAGATTCAGTCTTCAACGCGAGTTTCTGAACAGTCTTCAACGCGAGTTTCTGAACAGTCTTCAACGCGAGTTTCTGAACAGCCTTCTCTGAAATTGGATTGTCACAACTGTTTGAATTGATCACAAATTTTTAAATTCTTCCTCTGATTGTGGAAGTATACTAGAAGATGTTATTCTCTATTATATTCCTCAAATTAGTAGGTACCTGAAACATGATTCATGTATATGCGCAGCAGGAATTGCTAGCCTCTGATACCAACTGATGGTGTAGCGGAAATTAGAAGAAGAAACAACGATAAAAGAGATTAGTATGGAAGTTCATGATAAAGATAATGTGGTTGTGGAGACTTTGAATGATAAATAAGCTAAAATAATCTCTGATTTTTCGAAGAGTTTAGTGATTTCCAGTGAAAACGAGAAAGATAAAATATAAGATAAAAATGCCAAAGTTAGAAAAAACAAGCTACTGATTGTGGATCTTTCAATATCAGAAAGAATGAGAAAGACTTGTAAACTGTTTGGGAGTTGGGAAAGCAGATCCACGTTTGGCAGGTTATTGTTGGATTACAAAACATGATGCAGTTCATAATTCACATTAACACACCAAATATTAGAGCAACTGAGAAATCAAAAACTGTTATTCTGGTTTCTCAATATGATGAAAATGTTCTACTTGTTATTGATGGTGCGACTGACTCAATACAATTAACTAGGTTTTTTCGTGAGAATAATTTATATTACGATTGTATTTACAAAGTGTTGATCTTGCTAATCATGAGGATTCGAGGGCGAATTCCTCTCATGTGGGGGAGAATGATGTCGTTCCAGAAACAGATCCTGTTTGTCACTTGGATATCACAACTTGACGATATTAGTACTCAAATCGAAGGTCTTGAAAAGCCCAACAAGTGTTTAAAATGTGACGAACTCACAAAGTTCGGACCTTAAATTCGATTGTTTGGAAGTACAAAACCAATTTTCTTAAATTTTATTATTATTGTTGTTCATATTATAAGACATTTAAGTAATTTATATATTTGGGGGATAGAGTTTTGGATATTTTTTATTTAAAGTATCGTATACCTTAAGTTTTGGATTAGTTTTTGTTTAATTGACATATTTTTTTCTGAACTTGCGAAACTGTTTACCATAGAGTTAGAGTTCTATCTGCTTTGTTTTCAATTGATATTATGCCTATATCGATGCACCATATAATGTCTCGTTTACTTTTCCACAGTCAAGAACAAATACAACATCGTCAACAGCGATGCTTGACCCAGCAATATTAGTGGCCAGTACCACTTTCCTTACTTCATTCTCAGTCCTTTCAAAGATTAAGTTCTGTTCGGAATTCGCCATAAAACCATGACAAGCAAGCAGTAGTACTCTGTTGGGGTTACCCAAAATAGGATGAGGTTGGAGCTTTTTTCTTGTAGTGTACTTATGTCATCCTATCTGTTTATAGTTACATCAATCCCAACTTGTCAATCCCAACTTTAGGCAAGTGCTTCTCCAACTAGAGATAAAATATATTATATGGAGCCACCTGTAGTTTATGATTATCATCAACAATGAGAGGTCGCTGGTTTACTCCCAAAATAAAAACACATTCTCGACAGTTGGCAATGCAGACTCGTTTTGCTGTAACAATCACATGAACCCTTTCACAGAGTTCCACTCTGACAGTCCTGCCAACAACTCCTATAACTATAGTAGCATCTGAAGTTCGGAACATCCATATATAGTTGCATATCTTAGAGGCGCCGAAACATAAATGATAGACACATGGCAATTGATAACCTTCAACGATTTATCAGCTGGTTGGAGTAGCTTATTAGCCTCCTTATATCCAGCCGAAATGTTACTTCTTTCGTCTGCTTCTTTACATAAGTCAGACCTTTCATCTGCATCTCGAAGCCTACCATCTGGACATAGATTGCAGTGGTACTCTCTAGGAACTTCGGAAGCAAATCCACACAAATTACTTATAAATTGCCTCCATTGATCAATAAACTTCATGAAAATACTGACGTAAGCTCTGCGTCGAGATCGAACAGGACCACTTACTCCGAAGTCCACAAGTTGGATTGGGTCCTCATATATGTCACGAAGAAAATACCAGTATGAAATGCCACTTTGCTCACTCTTTAGACGCAGGAAATTCATTGTCTGCTCTATCTGCTGCCAGCCACCTTTTACAGAAACTATATAGTGACACAGAACAATGCCAAATAGATTCCTCACAATTTTTTGTTCATTTAACTCATTATCAGTTTGATTTTGTGACTCCGGTTTATAATTTTCTATCACACAAAGCTTTATGGATGATGATAACCAGGCATTCCAGCCATATTCCATTAGAGCTTCACGGGATTCGAGTCAAGAAGATCAAGATGTCACTAATTATCTTTATTCTTGCAAATGTATCTTCACAACCACATAGGAATTTGAAAATGAGATTCAAAATTTGTGGAAGGAAAAAATGTGAGCTCTTTCCTTTGCTTCTCTATTGCTCGAGCTGGTTTTGCTTCTGTAACACCTGCTTGGGGCTTGCACCACCAAGAAGAACATCAAACAATGTGGCACATAAATTTTCCGTCCGAGGAAATCTGAACAGCCTATCAGACATGGCTGAGAAAACAGGCTGCATCCTGGGATTGATTTTCTTATGGTTATCTGAAAGATCTCTAGACCTTCCAATAGCAAGATTGAAAAACCTCGGTCCTCTCTTTTCAGATGGCCCGCCAACCAGAAGTCTTCCCAAAAACCGCAGGCTCAGCAATCTAATAGGTTCAAAGTCCCTCTGAAGAAGATTGATAAATATGTGACAACCACCAATTATATTAACTTGCTCAAGAAAAGAAGCAAGCAATGGTGTTTGTGAAACAGCACGGATAACCATATGTAAAATATCCTCGATGCACGGCATATTCTGGCTTGTCTCACAAAATTGCCACGATAGCCTTTATATCTGTTGTTGCAATATTCTGCCTGAGGCTCATTTCCCCAAGGCTTACTAAAAGAAGACGTATTTTATGCATTTCTTCTCTATTAGGTCTCTTTTCTATAATTTGTTCTGTAATCGGGTGCGAAAGAGGCCTGCTTCCAGTAGCACATCGAGATTTAGCAGTGTCCCAGTAAAATTGCCGTATTATATCAATAACTCTTGGGAGTCGACACAGACTTTTAGAAATCTTGGGTCGTTATCGAAGTGCTGAATGAGAAACATATACAGCTCCTGCTGTACCTGGTAAGCTGCGTAAAGCCAGATGAGAGGGTAAAGGAAAATACTAGATATAGCATCTTTGACAAGCAGCTCCGCAAACTGGGAGCTTGCAACAATATTAAATAGATGCTTTAGTGAGAAAAGTGTTTCCAAATTGAGTTGTTGAGGTGAAACTGACTGCAACAGAAATCCTAATATAGAAAAAATCCAGCAAGGATATGCACTTGTTGCTGATTTTCTGAATTCTCATCTAAGACTATAGCAATAAGTTCAATAACTTCAGCCGTCAGGCGATCTTTCGTGACTGGTAAAGCGATGAACTTTCAGAGTGTCCATCCCCGTCATTTACATATCTATTAGATTTAGAAATTAGAGGAAAAAACACTGATACACCTCGAGTATTAGCCATATTATCAACAATTGGCCGGTAAGCAGTATAACATCAAAGATTTCTGGCAATGGTCTTTGCTGTTTCCTTCCTCGAGTAAACACTTATGATAGAGCTTTCATCGAACACCTTGCGTGCGTCTTCGACGGAGTCACACCAATTGTACATATGAACGAGTTTTATGCAGAGGAACTCTGTTATCAAGGCCATTGATTCGAATATGAACGTGGGCTTTCTTTCCATCGCCAGGGAAGATCAACTCGTCTAATTCCTCTAATTTCGGCATATCGGCCGGATTTCACAGTAGGTGAGAGAGGGGACTTTTTCTCGTCGTCTGACTATCAATTGTATCAACAAAACTGGTTGCCGAAATAGTATTCGGTTTGTTTTTCACAATATACCTTCTCTTTGGAATTTCAGGTGGTTTGGGTGGCGGTAAAAACGAAAGGTCTCAATTCTTCACAAATCTATCTTTCGATGTATTATTTGTTTTTTAATTTTGAATTGGATAGGTAAGTTGGATAACATATCTTTTATTCACCAATTTAAATGTAGGAAGAGAAAACAAGTTTGATTCTGAATTGTTTTTTTTATGGAAAATTTGATTTCGAAATTTTTAATTCTTTTAAGGGAGGTAATTTTCTAATTGGGCACGGCTAAAATGAGACCCATTTTCTTTATAGTGAGATCTCAAATTCAATTTTTTTCTGAAAACATGAAATTACCAAATTGCCCCTACATATAAAAACCATAATTTTTTCCACCAACCCATTCTCTTCTTTTCCTCTTCTCTTTCCTACCACTTCTCTCTCCAAAATTCAAAAAAAAAACACAAACTTTAAAGATTTCAAACTCCCACTCAAATATTTAATAAACATTAATTATTAAAAGTTAAACCCAATTACTCAAGCATGGATTTAAGCGACTATAATGACAATTGGAGCTGCAACGTTGATGATTTCTTTTCGAAGGAGGAGGAACCGCTTACTGACCACATGGAGAGTGTAGCTGAGGTAAAATTAGCCTTTTTTATGCACAGAACAAATTTTGGCATTTTTGTGCCTTCAGATGTACACTTTCACGCAAGAACACGCGTGGAAGATGACACACCTTGGCATGAACATGCGAAGATTTTGCCAAATCTAAGCATTTTCATGCGAATATTGGGTTTGTCTTGGTTTTACATGCCTTTTTGGTTGAATATTGGGTTTGTCTTTATTATTTGACTTGTAAATACATGTTTGTGTTTGTGTAGGAACCCGCGGAAGCACCATGTAACATGGCGGATTATAGTCAAATATTTACGACGGATAATTTCTACACCAAGGCGGAATTGATCGAATGGGTTGATAAAGAGAGCAAAAGTATAGGATTTATTGTCGTGGTAGATAAAGATGACGATGGTAGTAAAAACGGTAAAACACCGCGATTATATTTTAAGTGCGAGAGGCGCGGTGTTTACAAGCCGAGGCCTAAACCGGAGATTGTGAAGAAACGACGAGATTGTTCATCCAAAAAATACGGATGTCCGTTCATGCTTAGGGGAAATCCGGTGTTAGAAGCACCCGGCTATTGGAAATTGGTAGTTATAATTGGAAAACACAACCACCAACCCTTCTTACATTTGGATGGTCATTCACGGGCCGCGAGGTTAAAGGCGGAAGATGAGGAGTATGTTCGTAAACTCACAACAATCGGTTCTCGGCCAAGAGATATATACCGTAGATTGAAGTTAAGAGATCCGGAAAATGTATCTAGTATGCGTACCATCTACAACATGCGGCACAAGCACCAATTGGTTGATAAAGCGGGCAAATCCCAAATGCAATACTTGTTTGGTAAGTTAAATGAGCACGAGTACTATGTTTGGGAGCGCACAAACAAAGAAACCGACGAAATCCTAGAATTGTTTTTCGCACATCCCACGAGCATCGATTTGTTGCGAACTTTTCCTCAAGTGCTTATAATGGATAGCACGTACAAGACTACAAGGTATAAATTGCCTTTTCTAGAAATAGTTGGCCAAACTTCGACGAAAAAGACCTTTTGTATAGCTTTTGTTTTTATGAGCTCGGAGAAAAAAGAGAACTACACGTGGGCAATGAGCATTCTAAGGAGAGTGATGGTGAACAACATGTGCGCATTACCAAATATTATCGTCACGGATAGGGTGTTGGCTTTAATGAACGCTATCGATGAGGTATTCCCGGATGCAACTCATATGTTATGCACTTGGCATATAAATAGGAACATTAGCTCATACTCTAAGATAGTTTTGCCCAAAGCGGACATGGGGGAGGAGTTCTTAGAATTTTATGTCGCGGTTCAACATTCGACGACGATCGAAGAGTATAACAAAACCCTCTCCGACCTGCACAAATCCTACGCATATTGTCCTAAGGTTCTCGAGTACTTGATGAAACAATGGATAGACCCTTACGGACACAAATTCCTTAATGTCTACACTAACAAGATTAAACATTTGGGCAACCACACTAGAAACCGGTGAGTTATATTATCATATGTATACATTACTATATTTAATTATTTGTTAGACTTGTAACAAATTTAAGTTTATGGTTTAGGGCGGAGAGTGCTCACTCTAGTCTAAAACGGGCAATCGGCACAAGCCTATGCACGTTTGAGCAATTTTGGGATAAAGTTCATGCGTTGCTTCGCATTCAACACTCTACCATCTTCGAAACGTTCGAACGAAGTTTGTTTCATCCTAGACAAGCATCTAGGGGAGCTATCTTTCGCGACATCAAAGGTAAACTTTCATGTAAGGCCATTCAAATATTAGAAGAAATATTAGAAAGGCCGGGGATTTGTGGTTCACATTCCGTCAACATCCAGTTTCTAGCCTCACCGAATTGGAACGTCGTGTTGCGTGTAACCGGTTCAACTGTCAAGCCACGGATTTTTTAACAGAGGACCAGCTGGATTCGGTCTGCGCTGTCATTATTGACATCCGCCTAGACAAAATGCGTGACTAACAAGAATGCGAAAGATCTATGGAGTTTATGTTTTACAATGGGTTTACGTTATCTTTGATATTTTCGTTTCAGTTTATGTTTAAGTGTCTGATTCGGTTTATGTTTGAGTTTGTGTTGTTGTTCGTGTTTACAAAAACGTTCGGGTTTATGTTTTAGTTTATGTTGCATTTGTTTTGCATTCTGATACCTACCCCTAAACTTGGAGTTTTAAAGTTGGAGTTTGAACAAACATTCGAAATTTATATCACTAAAATGTAACAAAATAACATAACACATAATTAAACAACGACCCAATACCACATCACAAAAAATAAACCGGTCAAAAGTAAACAACACATAAAAAGTCTTAAACTATCAACACAAAAGACATAAATGATAATCAATCTCTGTACTCGTGAGCTATACGGTATATCTCCTCCAAAGGATCCCGAAGGTCCTCCACACTAATTCCGGGGTGGCTACGGTCGTACTCCTGTATATCCAGTATGCGCGAAGTCAGCTCGTGCAGTGTGGTGGCATGTGTGTGTGGTGAAGGGTTCACCTCTATCTCCGCATCATCTCGGTGAGCCTCTGGATCACATGTGATGTACCACAAGTTCTTCGTAACCCATGAAGAGTAGATCAAAGTGGTACCATCCTCCTGACCAGGAATAAACTCTGCACCTTTCAGACTCAGGTGAATACAGTGTGACTCCCAATTGTCCCAAATGAATGCATCACAGAGGTAGAGGGTGTTCGCACGACGAACCCTACTAGAACTGGTAAGAACAGGACGCAGTGAACCAGGAACCTGTATTTAAAAAAAAAATTCTAAACTATGTAGCACACATGCGCAATACAAACAATATTAATATTTCGAGTAACAAAATATTACCTACTGGATGCGACCCAACTGTCTAGCCACCCATAGCGGATAGTACGCCTCGACAATGTCTGACGCCTTCAGCGTCGCATCTATCCAGGCTATATCAGCGTAACCTCGAGCTTCCCGCATGGCCGCATACGACATGAATGATACCTGCAAAATATTAACAAACCATTTATCATTAGCAACTTATATTATATATACAATAATTGAAATGAAACTGATTATAACTTACATCGTGCTCGGTGAAGGTAGCTAGGCAATCTCTAACACCGTCTCGAGCCTCCTGGCTTTGTCGAAACTTCGGAGGCGCATGCAGGCACAAATTAGGATGTGCGATACTATACCTCGGGTACTGATGAACTGAAAACGACGGGAAATGGTTGTAAATCCACGTCTCTAACAAGGCCAAAAAACCAGATATACCTGAAGTAACGTGTAAGCAACCTCTGCCTAGCTGGTACTAGAGCTGCGCGAGTATCATCTGTCCCCAGTTATACCTCGCCGAGCTACTGTAATCGTCAATGAACTGTAAGTAGTCGAGGCTAATGTTGTTTCCCGACTTGTTGGCCAAAATGGTACAGCCAAAGAAGTGCAACAAGTAGCCCCTGGTAGCTCGGCGGGCATCCGCATAAGTGATATCATCGTCGTAATACTGATGGGTGCAGAATCTCTTCTTCAGCCATGCAAGGAGAACATGCCTCTTACCGCCGCCTTTGTTCTCCGTTATCTCCGCCTCAAGCTCCCTAGCGCTGCACCCAAGTAAGCGAGCGTATGCCGCAGTACGCTCATCAGCAGTAGGGTACTCGTATATCTCACAATTGACACCCACAACTGAGAGCCCCATGATCATATGGACATCATCCAGGGTGACAGTCATCTCCCCGAAAGAGAAATGGAACGTGTTCGTCTCGGGATGTCATCTCTCCAAAAATGCCTCAATCAAGTGGACATTAGTAGACCACTTACCCAAGGCCTCAACCATGGGCCAGAAACACGTGCTCTTAACTTGCGTAAATACCCGTATCTGGCGGAATTTCAAGTCCCAGGCAATATGAGTATGGTACATGGCATAACAGCGCACCTGTTGTCGGGCCTGCATTAAAAACATACAATATATATAAACATATATGCATTCTAAAATTTAAGATAATCCAATAACCAACATGTTCAATATATGTGCAGTATAACAACTAAGACAAACCAATAACCAATAACCAACAAATACAATGCAGTAGTGAGTGTTAAAAATTAAAACCTAAATTCATTCTAACATATAAATTCATTCTAACCTAAACTAATAAAATTTATAACACAAACCAATACCAAATCCAATGCAGGAACATATAAATTCATTCTAACCTAAACTAATTAAATTTATAACACAAACCAATACCAACTCCAATGCAGTAACATATAAATTCATTCTAACCTAAACTAATAAAATTTATAACAAATTCAATTCAGTACACATTGTTAAAAATTAAAACCTAAATTCATTCTAACATATAAATTAATTCTAACCTAACCTAAACTAATAAAATTTATAACACAAACAAATAACAAATCCAATGCAGTAACATATAAATTCATTCTAACCTAAACTAATAAAATTTCTAACACAAACCAATAATAATAATAATAACTTTAAAAAGTAAATTAAAACTAAAAAACTTACATCGCCTTTGAAGACGCTATAAGCCTCATGCTCTCTGTAGGCATGGAACATCGAGTATAGGTCTACGACGTGAGAATTATATCTACGGAAGCGTTGGTCCATAGATATGCGACGCTGGACTGGGCGGTCGGCGACCTGTAAGGTCCCTCTAACACGGACGCGGACGCTCCGAGATGTCTCAGCACGTGCGAGCTCCTCTGTCTCATGACCCGACTCATAGTCTGTATTGGTAACGGGAGGACGTGGGCGAGGAGGCATACTGCACAAGACAAAACCGAACAGTTAGACGAATTCAAAGTGTAAAAAAATTGAAAATCGTGGATTTTGCGAAAATTCGCAATTTTGGTCGAGGATTTGGCAAATCCACGAAAAAAATTGCGAATTTTCGCAAAATCCACGACCTGTGGATTCGGTATTTCCACGCACGAACTTGTGTGGAAATACCGAACAGCAGAAACTATACCCTAGAACCTTAATCTGCCCAAATCAACCCCAAATCCCAAAACAAACACCCCTAAATGGTCCTAATCTCCTAACTAACAACATACATGCAGTTAAAATCCAACAAAACAACCCCAATTACATAAAAATTCAATTTTTTTACCCGAATGTTAAACTTTAGATATCTCTAAAAAACGATGGAAAATGAAAAAAAATTGCATCATGAAGTATAGAATCCTTACCTTAACAGCTTGCTGGAGTTGGATTTGAAAAAAATTCGATTAAAAAACGTGGGTTTTTGGAGGTAGAGAGAGCTAGGGTTTCGAAGAGTAGAAAGAGTAACAAATTCTGAGTTTTTTCTATTTATATGAATGACATTTTTGTAATTAATGGGGGTCTCGTTATAGCCAAATCGAGTCTCACTATAACCGGGTCTCACTATAAAGAAAACAGGTCTCATTTTAGCCTAGCCCTTTTTTATTTTAGATTATGTTCTTAAGGTTTTTAGAGTGAGAGAAAGAATTATCAACCAAATATTTAACATTAGAAGTTGAAACATAGGTTTTTTTTTTATTATTTACTTTATTAAAAGAACGATATTTTTTTAGTGTGACCTTATCATCGTCGTCGTTAACACTGATTTTACCCTCATCATCGTGTACATCATTTACCGGATCTCCAAATTTCGGCCAAGTTCCATCAGAAATTTTAATCTATTAGTTAGCCTCATACTCGTTAAAGAGTGGATGGTTGAGTATCGGCGAACCCTCCATATCACCAGCACCTACTTGATGGATCTACTTCCTCTTTGGCTTTTCCAAATTGTACCTATGATTGGTACCCATGAAAAAGACTTTCGCTTTTGAATTTCCGATTGGAGCTCAAAATTCGGTGGTGGTTATCCTCTCAATATCTTCTATCAATTTCTCCATCTGATGTTGCAGCAAATTCATCGGTTCACCCATCTGCCCAAATCGGAATTTCATCTCCTCCCGACCGAATGGTTCTGCAATTGGAAGAGTGGACTTCCCACAAGCGATTCTCTTAGGCGGCATAAACCCTAACCCTATGTTGGAGATAAAGAGAATCAGAGAAAATTCTTAATTTTTATTCATCAAAGTCTAACCCCAAAAGTAAGATATGAGGCACATTAAATAGGAATGGCTCAAATCTCTAATACAAAATATGGAAACAAAAGTAATTGCAATAAAATAATATCATATTATCTTCAATAAATCCTAAAAGTATAAAAATAAAATAAATTAAAACTAAAACATTTAAATAAATTTTTGTAGAGGCTTCCCGCCTACGTCTAAATGAGTTGGTATCACTCAGCAAGATTTATTGAAGAAGTTGAAGAACTGGCCAATGACGATCACATTGAGAATTTGATGGCGAATTATTTCCAACCAAGAGAGGATAATGTAGGCCAAACGACCAACAACTATATGATTGTTTTGGACAGACGTAAATGAGCCTTATTTGTCATTCAGACATCAGAACTGAGCAAAACAGGTACTCAAATTAACGTCTCGATGAACCCAACAATTATCAAAAGCGTGACAGTACTTGTCACGAAATTCAAACCTTAATTTCACTATTTAGAGTCCGAAAACTCTATTTTAATATTTTTAGATATTTTATTTTATTTTGATTTAGGAAATATTTTAATTAGTGAGTCAACTCTGACTGCATTCAAATTTGATTTGATTTTATTTTAATTTTTTATTTTTTTATTTAATTTTTAAAAATATTTTATTATGATTTTGGATGTTTTATATATAAAACATTTGATACTCTAGTATTAAGACAGTTGTTTTCTTTGAGAATAAAATTTCAGATTTCGAGTCTAAGTGAACTAGTGTGTTCTTGAGACCATAAGGTTTCTTTATCGTTGTTTCTTTTTCGATTTTTTTTGCAGCCGTCGATTCTATTTTTACTATCTCCTCCATCATTAGGATCATGTAGGCGGAAGGCCTCTACAAAAATCTATTTAAATGTTTTAGTTTATTTTATTGTATTTTGATACTTTAAGGATTTATTTAAGATAACAAATTATATCTAATTACATTCAGATTTAATAGAATATTATTTTATTTTACTTTTGTTTCTGTATTTTGTATTAGGGATTTGGGAGATTCATATTTAAGAGACCTCAAACCCTACTTTTGTGGTTAGGCTTTGATGAATAAAAATTGAGAATTTTCTCTAAGTCTTTTTATCTCTAACCTTGGGTTATGGTTTATATCTGCTCTTTTCGTTTCTTTTCTTGATTTCTTGCAGCCGTCGATTCTATCTCTACTATCTCCTTCATCACATTTACTGTGGGGCTTACATTTTTTCATTTTCTTTGATGGTGATACAATCTCACGAACCAACCAAACCTCTAAGAAAAAGTATAAAATATATTTAGAGTTTCACCTTGTTGAGGAATCATCATACCATCATTAACGGAGTGCAGTTACAGATTTGATATTTAAAGATGATAATGTGAGAGGGGTTGTTATTCCAGATGAGGATGCATTGATAATTGATTTAGAAATTTCAAGAGTAATAATCTCCCATGTGTTTATAGATAATGGAAGCTCAGCTAATGTCATGTTTAAAATTTATTATGCTCATATGGTCAAGGTGCTTTCATATAAACCAACTGATATACAATTGGTTAACTACAAAGGAACGACTTCAAGATGTGTTAGTGAGATTGAGCTTTAAGTACTCATAGGTTATGGCAGTGCCAAAAGAATGGTAAGGACTATCTTCAGGATTTCTACTACACCTAGTTTGTATAATGTGATTATGAGAATACCATGGTTACACAAGATTGTGGCAATATCATGTACATTTAGGCAATGTATTAAATACCCGATTGGAAATCTAGTTGAAATAATCATACGTAACCAAGTGATGGTGATGAGTTGTTACGTAATATCGTTAGATCTTGAAAAATCAACACAATAGTAGGTAAAGAATACGAAATAGAGTCACCAACTAGATGGGAATAATAAATCTAAAAATGAATGCGAAGAGCCGTTAAATTGAACTATTGAAAAAACAATAGAGGTTATGCAGATAGTGAAGATTTGAAATTTTTTAAATCAAGATTTCAAAATTAAGTTGATAGGTTTGTTGGAAAAAAGTCGAATGTTTTCTCTTGAACCGTTAGTAACGTATCCGGGGTTAGCTTGTCTGTTTTCTACCATAAAATATCAATTTCCAGAAGGAAGAGGTTGGTTCGTAAAAAAAAGGGGTTTTTTCTTCTAGGAAATTAGAGGTCGTTGTTAAAGTGGTGAACAAATTTTGAAGTTGAGACATGCCAACGAATCAAGATATCCGACTTGGTCATTAATCTAGTATTGGTTAAGAAGAAAAATGGACAATGGAAGATGTGTGTGGATTTCACTGATCTCAATAAAATATGCCTAAATGATGATTTTCCTTTGGCTTGTATTGACTAGTTAGTAGACGTTGCCTCGGGTCATGATATTTTTCAATTTATGGATGCATACCAACCAAATTCTGATGTATCATAATGATGAAGATGACACTCATCTTCAAACTAAAAGTGGATTTTATTGATATAAGGTTATACCTTTCGGTTTGAAATATGTGAGGTCAACTTATCAAAGTTTTGTGAAACAAATTTTTGAAACGCAATTGGGAAAAAACATTGAGGCTTATATAAACAATATGATCGTGAAAAATAACATTGAGGATCAGTAAGTTGAAGTTTAATCTAAATTTTCGAAAGACTAAGAGAATTCAATATAAGCTTAACCCTTTAAAATGTTTATTTAGAGTTCAAAATGGAAAATTCCTTAGATATTTTTTAAATAAGAACAATATTGAAGTCGACCCAGAACAATTGAAAGAACTACTAAACATGGAGCCACCAAAAACGATAAAAGAAGTTTAAATATTAACAGGTCATTTGGCAGCATTGTCATAGTTTATTTCTAAAGCTTTTGATAAAATTAATTTTTTGTATTTGAGGTACTTAAAAAAGCAAAAAAATCATCTAGAACTATGATTGTGACAAAATGTTTTGCGCATTGAAAAAATATTTGACTTTAACATAAAATTTGTCAGCTCCAATATGAGGTGAAATGTTATAGCTATGTTTGTCAGTTTCCAATTTTGTTATAAGTGTTGTATCGGTCAAAGAAGATGGAGGAGTTCCTAGACCAATTTACTATGTTAAGTAAAAGCTTGTTTCACACAGAAAAAAGGTATTTGAATTTAGAGAAATTAGCTTTGGTTTTGGTGGTAGTTGTCAGAAAGATGATCGTACATTCAAAGTCATACCATCATCTTGCGGGCCTCTTTTCCTATAAGAAGTGTTTAATAAAAATCATATATTTCAGAAAGGCTTATACGATGGTCGGTAGAATTGGAAAAGTATAAGATTTTATACGAATCACCTATCGCGATCAAAGCTCAAGAAATTGTTGATTTTATTAATAGGTCCACCAAAAAAAGAGTTGAGGGTGACGAAAGTATACACACAAAATAATAAATGATTTGGAATGAATAGTGGAATATAGAACGTCACGTCTAAATATAAGAGGTGTTGGGATCATCTTGAAAGCATCATTTGGTAAAAAAGTTAGGCAATCGGTAAAGTTTGGTTTGAAGTAAAAAACGGTACCGTAAAGTACGAGGCCATCGTCATTGGTTTGAAATTGGGCAAAATCTATAGAGCAAAGATCGTGCAGGTAAGATCAAATTCTATGTTGGTGGTAAGCCAAGCAAAATGAGTATATGAAGCTAAGAAATATAATGTGTGATGATACCTAAAACATTAAAATAATAAGAAATGAAATTTGAAAGAATAGAATATGAAAAAATGCCTCGTGTAAATAATTTAATTGCACTCCTTACAAAGAATAATATCAATAAATAATTCACTAGCTATCTTCCAAGAAATTCCTAAAGAAAACAAAAAATAAGAAGCCAAGGTCTTAACAATAGAGATAGTTAAGGATTGAAGGTAAGAGTATTTGCTATATTTGGGAGAATAAATTCTTTCTGAAGATAAGGCTAAGGCCCGTACTTTGAGCATACGAGTTTTTAAGTATAATATCCTTAAATGTGTTCTTTACATGAAAAGTTCCCCAAGAATGATGCAAGATGTTTGAATAAATATGAGGCTATTTTCATCTATGGCATATTATGGATATAATTGCTTGATCAGACATTTACAAGACGATGACATAAAAGATTTGTGATTTTTTACATAGTTATATTTTATCTAGGTATGGCATCCTGAGAATTTTAATATCGAATAATGACCCTCAATTTTTGAAATGATAGGATGACGATGTTTTGTATGAGGTATAAAATAAAATAATATTGCTCGACCACATATTACCTCCAGGAAAATGGAAAGGTTGAAGTGACAAATAGAATAGTATTACCCCCGTATTACCACCACGAAAATGGATAGGTGGAAGTGATTAAGGAAAAATGACATGATAAAATAACATAAGTGATATGGGCGTACAGAACAACTCCAACGTCGACTACGTGAGGAACTCTTTTTTCGTTGGTGTATAGAACGAAAGTAGTACTACAAACAGAAATTATCATCCTTAGTTACATGATATAAAATTATCTGCAAAAAGAAAATAATGAAGGAAGACAAGTTCTATCAACTTGGTTGAGGAACTACGAGATCATGCTTAGGTGAGTGCGGAACACTACAAGAGCTTCACAAAGAGTATATTCGATTCAAAATTAAAACCCAGATCTCTTTAAAAAGGTGATTTGGTCATGAAAAATATATTCCAAAGGTGCATCAAGCTGGGATAGACCATACGTAGTTATATCTACAGGACATCGTGGGGTATACTGGCTAGAAGATTTGGACGGAAATGTATTGAAGCACCATTGGAAAATTAGTCATTTGACACTGTATAAGGGAAATCTATAATATGGTTGTGCACTGTGTTTTAAAGATAATTACTTTAGCTATAAAATTCAACAAATAAAGTAAGAAAGTTATACAAATGGGAGTTTTTATATTGATAAATAAGCAAAAATAGTCTATAGATCAAGCTTAAAGTCAAAAGACCATTAGGAACACAAATGACCATACTGTGGCATGTCTTAAAATGTCGTAGCAGTGAAAATAGTTAATAAACCAATCCTAAGTTTGAAAAACTATTAAGAACACAAGTGGTCATACTCTGCCCAAACTTAAAATGTCAAAGTAGTAAAAATGGTTAATCAACCAAGCCTAGGGTTGAAAGACTGATAGAGACACAAGTGGTCATACTTTTCTGTCATATGTTAAAATAGCAAAATTGGTTAATAAACCAATATGATTAAGTGATTTTCAAGGTAAGGACCGACATTTTAATTAGTAAACTTACTGTTAACTTCTTTAGTTTTAGTTTTAATTCTTTTAATTTTAGGTGAAAAAAAGTTTATATTTAGAGAGAGAAAGTAGAGAAAAGGGAGAGAAGGAAGACGTAGAATTTCTAAAAATATATGGTAACTTCAAATGATAATTATATTTATAGCGAGGGTAAAAATATAAAAAATAATAAATTGAGTAATTAATTTTTAGTACCATTTGATGAAGTAATTTCAGTTGTGCTCATTAATAAAATGATAATGTCATTAAAGCATCCAAGACCAAACTTTACTCTCATCTAATAACTCAAGTTTCAATATTTCCTACCTAATAAATGTTTTATACTTTAACTCTGACTCAATACCTAATTCCCCTAATAATACCTCAAATACAAATTCTCTGTATTATTTAAGAGCATAGTCATCTTAAAATTTTCCTATTTATTTATTATTTTGTCAACCACTTCTCAATTATTCTAAATATCCATATCTTTCAAACCGCACCTAAAAAAAAATGAAAGTATCATCTTTGTTTTTTAAACGAACAAACTAGTTCCATTAATGGTTTTTTTTCTGCACAAAAACATATAAGACAATTTTTTTTCTTCCCTAATCGCACGATTTCAGGTTAATTTTTTAATTAATCTGTTATGTTTGTTGTTATTTTTAGACATTCAATTTGATGTTTTTTATTGTTTGATTTGTTGTTATTCCATTTTTTTGTTATTTCTTTTTAGGGTGAAACTATTTCATCTATCGTATTTTTTATTTCTTCCATATTTGAAAATTAAAAAAAGACTTATCATTCACTTTTACCATATTTCCCTCATTTTACTTCTAATTTATAACATAATACCACGATCCACTATGAAACCTTTATACCACAAACACATCATTCAGCAAAATTAAAGCCAACATATATGATTTAACTTCTAAAATTAAACCCTAAAAATAAAAAATAAAAAATACTCATGGAAAAGGAAGACACCCAAACCAAAGATTCAACACCAGAGAAGATCACACAATCAACCAACAAGGTAATTTAATCTTGTATTTTAGTTTTACATCCATTTAACATGAAAATTCTTTTACAAAAAAAAAACTCATTTCGAAAATCCTCATTTTGTAGGTTAAATTTTGAAACACCTAATTTTGATCCAGCACCTCGGAATTAGGTGTCTTTTTTAAAAAATGCATCTAATTTCTAGCCACCATCTTGGAATTAAGTACTTTATAAAAAAAATGCGTCTAGTTTCAAGCGAGCATCTCAAAATTAGATGTGTTTTTTTTAAGCACCGAATTCTAAGATGTTGGCTCAGAATCAGATGCATTTCTCCTGTAACTCGATATCCAAACTCGTAAATTTAGAAAAAATTAACTTTAGATTTTTACCTTTAGAATTCGAAAGACTCCTTCAAGCCGTGGTAGGTTTTTTTCTGAGTTAGAAAAGAACAATTGAGTAGAAGTTTAACTTGACAATTGGATATTTGTATCAGATTTATGGTGGCTAGGGTTTATGGATGGATTGATAGCGGACATAAATTAATTGGGTGGATTAGTGGAAAAAAATTAAGATAGATATGGTGTTTGGATGGTTAGAGGAAGAAGGTAAAAAGGACAAATATAGCGTTTGGTGTAAAATTAAATAAAATGGTAAATTATGTATTTCCTACGACTATGGTATTTTTTTATTTATGGAAGAAATAATAGATCTTATAGAGTTAGATTCACCATTCTTTTTATAATTTTTATTTTAGTCGAATTTTTATTTTCTATAATATTTTTTTTGAAATCGGTCATGTTTGATGTACTTATTTTAGTTGAATTATTTTCTTATTATATTATATTATATTATGGACATGTTTTATAATCCATATAAAATTTTGGTTTCCTAAATAATAATTATTTTATTTTATTTACGAAATTGCATGTTTTATAAAAAATAAATAATTTCTTTCGGTTATAAAAACGAATATTTTAAGCATTATATAAAAGAAGGACAAGACTATATTGGGACACCTTTTGGCTATAATGAGATTCCAAAATCACAATTTGTTTTTCTGTTTATGTGAAATGACCAATATACCCTTCATATATAAAACCAATTTTTTAACAAAAAAACAACTTTTTTTTCTTCTTCTTCTCCCTATAGCTTTCTCTCTCTAACTAAACTAAAATTATAAAAAACACTAAAATCCATGGATTTGAGCAACTTGAATGATGAGTTTAGCTGCAATATTGATGATTTTACGTTGGAGGAGGAGGAGCCCTTAACATACCATCTCGAAACCCAAGGTGATGTATTTTTTGATTTTTTTTCTACTTTCAATGCGTTTTGCGAAGTCATTACGCCACAAAAGTGATGAATTACGAACCCAAAATTCGCAGATTTGCATGAGTTTTTTTGTCAAAATCGCGAAATGTGTCCTCATGATTTTGACATGATTGCGAACATAATATTTGCGATTTTGTCTAAATCGCGAGGACCAATTTCGTGATTTTATCAAAACCACGAGGACCTATTTCGCAATGTTGACAAACTTACGAGGACCTATTTTGTTATTTTGACATGTTACTTTTAGCGTACTTTTTCATTGGATGCAAATTGGGTGATAGGTTTAATTAAAACTACTGATGTTTTTATATAATTAGCACATACCATTTGGAGGGACCAGACCAACCGCCATGTTCGATGGTCGATTACACGAAAATGTTTACGACAGATACCTTGTCAACCAAACCCGATTTGGTCTTATGGGTTGAATTCAAAAGCAAAAAACTATGATTCATTGTGTTACTTAGTAAAGACAACAACGATAGCAAAAGTTGAAAAACTCCTAGGATGTATTTTAGGTGCGAGAGGTACGGGGTTTACAAACCTAACCCCAAACCGGGTTATGTTAAGAAGTGCCAAGAATGTTCATCAAAAAAATGCGGGTTTCCGTTCTATTTAAGAGGAAAATTGGTCTTGGAGCTATCCGGTTATTGGAAACTGATAGTGGTAAATGGGAAACACAACCACAAACCATTTTTGCACATGGATGGTCACTCACGAGCCATTATACTAAAAGTAGAAGAAGAGGCGTTTGTTCGTACTCAAACTGAAGTCGGTTCTCGACCAAGAGAGATATACAACGGTTTGAAGCTTAAAGACTCGAAAAATGTATCTAGCATGCGCACGATATAAAACATGCGTCAAAAACACGATTTGGTCTATAAAGCGGGCAAGACCAAAATGCAATACTTGTTTTGTAAGTTAAAACAACACGAGTACTATTTTTGGGAGCGAACTCGCGAAGCAACGAACGAGACCCTCGTGTTGTTTTTTGCATATCCTAAAAGCATCGATTTCTTGCGCACTTTTCCTCGAGTTCTTATAATGGATAACACGTATAAGACTACAAGGTATAAGATTCTTTTGCTAGAAATAGTTGGCCAAACTTCAACGAAGAAGACGTTTTGTGTCACTTTTATTTTTTTTGAGCTACGATAAACAAGAGAACTGCACTTGGGGATTGAGCATTCTAAGGAATGTGTTGTCGAACTGTTGCATTTAATCTCAAACTTTAATTGTGTCCTTTGAATTTGTCCGTTTCATTTTCACATTGTCGTTTCACTTTGTCCTGTCTTTTTGTATACTCAACTTTGGACTATTTAATAGTCTCTCTATTACCTAATAAATCAGATCTGAGATTTAGCATTATCTCTGTTGTCTCAAAACGGTGTATATTAATCTGTTTTTAGACTAGATTTGGTATCAGAGCCTGAAAGTCTTAGCAGACGTATTTGTTTCACTAACGATGGAGGTGAACAAAGGAAAAAGAGGTTCGTACGGCCTGAGCTACCCAATGCTGGATATAAGTAATTATACGGCTTGGGCTATCAAAATGAAAGTTTATATGCAAGCGCAAGGGGTCTGGAATGCAGTAGAGCCAAAAGATCCCAATGTTGCTGTCGAAGAGAAGACAGATAAGATAGCGCTAGCAATGGTGTATCAGGCAATTCCCGAAGATGTATTGCTCTCAATTGCGAACAAGGGAACAACGAAGGACGCCTGGGATATGATAAGAACCTTATGCCAAGGTGCAGACAAAGCAAAGAAAGCACGGATTCAGACCCTAAAATCTGAATTCGAAATGCTGAATATGGGTGACAATGAAAAATTTGAAGATTTTCACATGAGAATGAATAGCCTCGTTACAAATATTCGAGCTTTGGGGGAAACGATGGAAGAATCATACGTCGTAAAGAAACTTCTGCGTGCTGTCCCTGCCAGATTCCTACAGATAACTTCAACACTGGAGCAATTTGGAGACATCGAGAGCATGACTGTCAAAGAAGCTGTGGGTTCACTCAAGGCACATGAAGAACGAGTAAAAGGAAGGACAGAAACGAAGGAGATTCAACTTATGTTGACAGAAGAGGAATGGGCTAAACGAGAAGGAGCCAACAAAAAGCTTCTATTGACGCGTGAAGAATGACTGAGGCGAAACAATGGTGACAGATCCACAAGGCAGAGAGGTCGTGGAAAGTTTGACAAGAGTGTTATCAAATGCTTCAACTGTAATATCTATGGTCACTTCGCCTCAGAATGCAGGAAACCAAGGAAACACAAGGAAACACAAGAAGCGGAGGCGAATTTGGCTGCGATGGAAGATGATGAAATGGCCCTACTCTTGGCCAAACATGATAAAGACTCGTCAAAGATTCTCCTGAATGAGGACAAACTGCTATCTACTCAACTTACAAGGCGTGGAGAATGTGCAGGCGAATCGAATGTCTGGTACCTGGACAATGGTGCAAGCAGTCATATGACAGGTTTTAAAGAAACATTTGCAGAACTGGATGAGAGTATATCTGGTGTATTGCGTTTTGGAGATGGTTCAAAAGTCGAGATAAAAGGAAAGGGCACTGTGATATTACTGTGCAAAAATGGAGAAGAAAAGATGCTGCGAGAGGTGTATTATATACCTAGTCTACGTAATAACATCATATCATTGGGACAGATTTCTGAAGAAGGCAATAATGTGGAACTCAAGGGAGAATTTCTGAGGATCTACGACAACAAAGACAGATTATTGATGAAGGTAAAACGATCTGCCAATCGAATTTACAAAATTATTATTGAGACTAACAAACAGGAATGCCTGATGACTAAAGCGGATGACATCACGAGATTGTGGCATGCCCGTCTTGGACACGTCAATTATCAAGCCATGGCTCTCATGTCTAAGCACCAGATGGTAGAAGGAATGCTCAGGATAATAAAACCAAATGTCGTGTGTGATGGGTGCTTAATGGGAAAGCAAACCAGGAAGGTATTTCCAGCCAAATCCAAGTTTAGTGCAAAAAAGGTACTAGAACTTATACATGGTGATCTGTGCGGTCCGATATCTCCAACTACTACCTCTGGATACAAATATTTCTTTTTGTTAGTTGATGACTTTAGCAGGTTTATGTGGGTGTACTTTCTAAGAACTAAGGATGAGGCATTCGAAGCATTCAAAAAGTTTCGTGTATTGGTTGAGAACGGGTCAGAGAAAAGAATCAAGGTGTTGAGAACTGACAAAGGAGGTGAATTCAATTCTAATGACTTTAAAGAATACTGTGAGAATGCAGGAATTGAGCGACACCTCACGACACCCTACACTCCGCAACAAAATGGAGTGGTAGAGCGTCGAAACCAAACTATTAAGGAGATGACTAGAAGCAGTCTCAAGGAAATGCAATTGCCATCAAAGATGTGGGCTGAAGCAGTCAAAAACTCGGTATACATCCTCAATAGACTACCCACGCGAGCATTGACAAGTAAGACGCCGTATGAAGCATGGACAACAAGGAAACCGCAGATAAGTCATGTACGGGTCTTTGGGTGCTTATCGCACATGAAAACTCCAAGTGTGCACAACACAAACCTGGATGATCGCAGTAAAAAGTTAGTTAATCTGGGGAGAGAGCCTGGAACCAAAGGATACCGTTTATATGATCCCAAGGAAGATTGTATACATATAAGCCGTGATGTCATTTTCAAAGAAACGAAGCAATGGCCGTGGAGTATGATTGCAGATAAGGAGGAGACACAGGAGAGTTTTATTGTGGCAAGTATGCCTGAGGTTGATGAAACAGGTCAAGATGAGACCGAAATCGTGGAGTATGGTGATGACAACCATAGTGGCAATAACACCCAGACGTCAACACCACAGTCGCGGGCTTCTGAGTCTTCTCAGTCCTCTGTTGGATATGAAAACTACAGTAACACTCAGGTATCCACTCTACATTCTCAGTCGTCTGCTTCTAGAATCAATCGAGATAATTACGATGATAGCACAGAGCCAAAAAGATTCAGACCTTTGAGTGAAATTTACAATGTCACAGAGGAAATAGAGCTTGATGAAGAAGAATTGTGGCTCATGGAGGTAGATGAACCTGTCAACTATACACAGGCAGCAAAAGATGTCAACTGGAGGCAAGCAATGAGGCAGGAGATGGATTCTATTGAGGCAAATGATACATGGAAATTGACGAGTCTACCACATGGACAGAAGATCATAGGTTTGAAATGGATCTATAAATTAAAAAGGGATGCCAACGGGAAGGTGGTAAAATACAAGGCACGCCTCGTAGCAAAGGGTTATGTACAAGAACATGGCATTGATTTTGATGAAGTATACACACCAGTTACTCGGTTGAAGACAGTGAGGTTGCTATTAGCTTTGGCAGCTAAAAATCAATGGGAAGTGCACCATCTCGACGTAAAGACGGCTTTCTTGAATGGAGATATATTGGAAGATGTATACGTTGCCCAACCAGAGGGATTTGAAAGAAAGGGACAAGAGCACCTAGTGTATAAATTGTCTAAAACTTTGTATGGACTTCGCCAGGCGCCTCGTGCTTGGTACGCCAAACTGAATTCATGTCTTATAAAGCTTGGATTTACTCGTTGTCCGTACGAGCATGCTGTATACACAAGGAAGGAGGGAGAAAACAGTTTGGTTATTGCAGTATTCGTAGATGACATTCTAGTAACAAGCACGAGTGTCTTAGCAATCAAGGATTTCAAGAACCAGATGAAGCTTCAGTTCGAGATGAGCGACATAGGAAAGCTCAGCTACTACTTGGGAATAGAAGTTGAACAAGGAGAAAGATATATCGAATTAAAACAAGCAGGTTATGCACGAAAAATTCTAGAAAATGCAGGCATGGCAGATTGTAATCCGACGAAGTATCCAATGGATCCAAAGGAACAACTTGATCGAGACGAGACATGAAAGTTGGTCAATGCTACAGATTACAAGAGTATGGTAGGGGGTCTACGATACTTGGTTCATACGCGACCAGATATCGCATACTCAGTGGGTATAGTCAGCCGATATATGGAAAAACGCACAAAAAGGCACCAGGATGCAGTGAAAAGAATACTCAGGTACGTCAAGGGAACTATACAACACGGGTTGGTGTATACAAAGAATAGTGGCAATAATGTGTTAACTGGGTTTTCAGACAGTGACTTGGGTGGACAAATTGAAGATAGAAAGAGCACAGGAGGCGTAGTTTATTACTTGAATGAGAGTATTATCACTTGGGTCTCACAAAAACAGAAATGTATTGCTCTATCATCGTGTGAAGCTGAATTCATGGCTGCTACCGCAGCAGCTTGCCAAGGTATTTGGCTTAGAAATACTCTTAGTCAGATAACACATAAAGTTGTTGGCCCAATGATTTTATGCATAGATAATCGATTTGCAATCGACCTGGCTAAGAATCCTATGTTCCATGGTAGAAGCAAGCATATCGACATAAGGTTTCACTTTATCAAGGAATGCGTAGAGCGAGGAGAAGTTGTCTTGAAACATGTTTGCAGCAACGATCAAAGAGCAGATATTTTGACAAAGGGGCTAGCTACTGTCAAGTTTGAAAACATGAGGAAACTATTGGGAGTCAAAAACTTGAGTAAACGAGGTTGAGATTAGGAGGGAGAGTGTTGCATTTAATCTCAAACTTTAATTGTGTCCTTTGAATTTGTCCGTTTCTTTTTCACATTGTCGTTTCACTTTGTGCTGTCTTTTTGTCTACTCAACTTTGGACTATTTAATAGTCTCTCTATTAGCTAATAAATCAGATCTGAGATTTAGCATTATCTCTGTTGTCTCAAAACGGTGTATATTAATCTGTTTTTAGACTAGACGAACAACATCTGCGCATTGCCTAATATTATCGTCACCGATAGGGAGTTGGCTTTAATGAATGATATCGATGATATATTTCCAGATGTCACTCATATGCTATGCACTTGGCATATTAGTAGGAACATTTGCTCTTACGCTGGTCGATGAGTTCGTCGAATTTTATAATAGGGTTGCATATTCGGCCACACTCAAAGATTATAACAAAAACCTTGCCGAGTTACACCACACGTACGCATTTTATCCAATGGTTGTTGATTACATGATGAAGCAATCAATAGACAATTATGGACACATTTTTTTCCATATCCACAAAAACAAGTTCAAATATTTGGGCAACCACACTAGCAATCGGTGAGTTATATTACCATCTCCATATATTAGTGTTTAATATTAAGTTTTAGACTTCTAATTCATTTTATCTTACGTTATAGGGCGGATAATGCTCACTCGAGCCTCAAGCGGGCAATCGATAGTAGTTTATGCATATTTGAGCAATTCTAGAAAAATGTTCATGCATTGCTTACCGCTCAACGCTCTAACATTTTCGAATCGTTCGAGCGTAATATGTTTCGTCCAAGAAACTTAACTAGGGGGTTAATGTGACTATCTATAAAGAAATAAAAGCTAAAAGTTTATGTACGGCTATAAAATTAATAGAGCAAAATCTTAAAACGGTCTTGGGAATATAGTTCACTCCCGGAATGTGTGGTTGTGTTATTAGGAAAACTCATAATTTAAAATGTACATGCGAGTTAGCTTTGATTTATAAAGAAGGTAGGGCGATTATCCTCTTCCTGAGCTCATATAAGCAACTAACCAATCCAGCGGTTATACAGAAGTCAAACATAATGATTGTGGGTTTCACTGGGAGTGCGGATGATGTAATAGGGGAGTTCGAATAAGAGGTTGTTTTAGGCAGAGGGCCTTACAAGAAAATGATCAGAGTATTGTTTATTGTGGTTGATTGTCCCACATGTTATAATGCTATCTTTGGAAGGTCATGGCTGTCAAGAATGCATGCTGTTCCTTCCACTGTCTACCAATGTTTAAAGTACGCTGTCCAAGGGCAGGTTGGCACAGTTCGGAGCAGTCAAAAGGTTACTAGAGAATGTTATGAAACAGCCCTTGCACCTAAAACTTTGGGGGCTGTTCGAAGTGATCAACAATAGCAGTTACCAAGGCCTCCGGTCGAAGACACAGAGATTGATGACCCTAGGGAGGTCCCTGGTGTCATTATACCAATTGAAGAAGTTAAGATCAATTCCCTAGTTGAAGGGAAGAATGTTAAAATAGGCACTAAGTTGGCGCCCAGATTAAAAGAATAGTTATTGTGTTTTTTGTTTATTAACCAACATGTTTTTACATGGTGTAACAGTGATGTCACTGGAGTACCACCTGAGATCATTTCACACAAACTATCTGTTCGGAGTGATGCTGCTCCTGTGATACAAAGAAGAAGAACTTTTTCAAAAGAAAAGGCAGATGTGATTGTTCAAGAAGTGGACAGGTTGACCAAGATGGGGCATATTAAAGAATCTCAATACCCTTTTTGGACGGTAAATCCAGTGTTGGTTAAGAAGAAGAATGACAAGTGGCGAATGTGCATAGATTTCAACTATCTTAACAAGGCATGCCCAAAAGACCTATATATGGTTCCTCGGATTGATCAACTAGTAGATTCTACCTCTGGGAACAAGCTACTATCCTTCATGGATGCTTTCTCCGGGTACAATCAGATTCAGGTTGATCCGAACGATCAAGATCATACTACGTTCGTAACTGATAGGGGTCTTCATTGCTACAAAGTAATGCCTTTTGGATTGAAGAATGCTGGGGCAACTTATCAAAGGATGGTAAACAGAATATTTGCCGCTCAGATAGGTCGGAATATGGAGGTCTACATAGATGATATGATGGTTAAAAGTTCTATGAAGTGCAGTCATATTGATGATCTTTGAGAGACTTTCTCTAGATTAGAAGCAGTGAATTTAAAGTTGAATCCAGAAAAATGTGTATTTGGGGTAAGATCTGGGAAGTTCTTGGGATACATAATCAGTGAAAAAAGGATACAACCTGATCCGGATCAATTAAATGCTGTGCTAAAGATGGAGCCACCCCGCAATATTAAAGAAGTTCAAAGGCTTACAGGAAGGTTGGCTGCCCTAAATCGTTTCATTTCAAGGTCTCCGGATAAATGTGCTCCATTTTTCCAAGTTCTTAAAGATGCTAAGAATTTCAATTGGTCTCTATCTTGTGACCAAGTATTCATTCGGATAAAGCAACATTTATCTTCACCCGAGACTCTTTCCAAGCCTGAATTGGGTGAGAGGCTCTACGTATATTTGGCAGTATCTCCTTGTGCTTTGAGTGTTGTTCTGGTAAGAGAAGTGGATAATTATCCACGACCGGTTTACTACATCAGCAAAAGTTTATTAGATTCTGAGAGAAGATATTTGAAGTTAGAGAAACTAGCGTTAGCCCTGGTAATTGCGGCTCGGAAGATGAGGCCATATCTGCAAGCCCACTCTATAACCATTCGAACATCTTACCCACTCAAGAATGTTTTACAGAAAGCTGACATCTCGAGCAGAATGACTAAATGGTCTATGGAGCTGGGTGATTTAGACATAGATTTTTCCCCTCGAACGGTCATGAAAGCACAACCGGTGGCTGATTTTCTTGTAGAATTCCATGCAGACAGACCAACTATTCAAGATACAACCGAACATGCTAAAAAAGAATGGGTAGTCCAAACAGATGGTATAGCTCGTATAATGGGTTGTGGGGCATGAGTTTGTTTGGTATCTCCATATGGTGATAAAATGTATCAAGCCATCTGCTTTGGCTTTAGAGTTTCGAACAACAAATCTGAATATGAGGCGGCTATAGCTGGTTTGAAGTTAGCTTATCTTTGTAGAGCAAAAAGAGTCAGACTGAAAGAAGTGGCAACAAACTTCAAAAGCATCTACTATGAACACATCCCAAGGTCACAAAATACTTTAGCAGATTCTCTTGCTACGTTGGCCTATTCGGAGTCCTACCCTTGGATCCTCACACAAGAATTCCCTTCCAAACCGAAGGCTCAGGAACCAGAATCCATCCATGAAGAAAGCTTTGTAATCTCTACCATCCAACAAAAAGATTGGAGGTATGGGGTTTTTCAATACTTAACTGATGGTACGCTACCTACAGAAAAACAAGAAGCAAAGAAGCTAAAAAACAAGGCTCGGACTTTTACGATCATAAAGGAAGTATTGTACAAGAAATCATTCACAAAACCTCTCTTACGTTGTTTGGGTTATCAAGAGTGTCAAGATGTATTGTCTGAGTTGCATGATGGAGAGGGGTCAGCTCATTGTGGCTACAAAAGCTTATCTAGAAGGGTTTTGCTGGCTGGATACTACTGGCCTACCATAATGAATGATACAAAAGACTTAGTTAAAAGATGTGATCCATGCCAAAGGTATGGAAATGAAATTCATACTCCAGCAGTACCTCTAGAATCTATTTCCGAACCGGTACCATTTGCTCGTTGGGGTATGAATTTGGTTGGTCCTCTTCATGTGGCCTCCGGAGGTTGTCGAACCATCATAGTGGCTATTGATTACTTCTCTAAATGGGTCGAAGCTGCTCCTTTAACAAGTACTACGTCAAAGGCTATCATTAAATTTATTTTGTCTAACATATGCTGCAGGTTTGGGATTCTCCAAGATCACCACTGATAATGGGCCACAGTTTGACAACAAGGAAATGAAAACATTTTGTGCTTCAAGAGGTATTCAACACTGTTTTTCCTCTCCATTCCATCCCCAAGCCAACAGACAGGTTGAGGTAACTAACACGGTTATACTGTCTAGATTAAATAAAAATTTAGAAGGGGCTGCTGGGAAATGGCCCAGTTATTTGCAAGAGGTGTTATGGGCGTACCGAACTACTCCTCGCATGACAACACAAGAATCACCTTTTGCTTTAGTCTATGGGATGGATGTTATCACTCCGATAGAAGCTACTTTACCATCATATAGGGTCCATAATTACTCTGAGTTTGCTAATGAAGCTCTCATTAGAAATCAACTTGACTTGGTGGAAGAAAAAGGGGTTAAGGCGTATGTCCGAACGTCTCACTACCAAGGTTTGATGAGAAGCAGGTTGCCTCTAAGGTCAAAAGAAGGGATTTCCAGCTTGGAGATAAGGTATTACAAAAGGTCTTCCTACATACCAAAGAAAAACAGTTCGGTAAACTTGCTCATAATTGGGAAGGTCCCTATATAATTATTGAAAAGATCAAGCCATGAACTTATAGGCTTCAAGACAAAGAAGGGAGGCCTTTAAAGCATCCTTGGAATATACAGCACCTCAGGTTGTATTTAGAATAAAATTCTTTCCTTCAAATATTTACTTGTTCAATACCATGTAAATATTAGGGGGCATACTCTTTTCTACCCTGGTGGCGCAGGGAGGTTTTAACGAAGTGTCCGGTTTATTTCAAGTAAATAAAAGATGTCTTCTTAAAATTTGTGGTGCTTTTAAAATTTTATGTTTATTCAAAATTTCTGAATGTTGGTTATACAATAACGTTTGAACCTTTGAAGGTTAACTTAAAAGATGTTGGATATAATAGTTAATCAGTTAGGACGCATTAAGAAAAGTCCTTCGAACTGATTAAACTTGGTGGACGAATTAAACAAAGTCCTTTGTATTTTTCTAGGACACATTAAACAAAGTCCTTTGATCTGATTGGTTTTGATAAAACAAATTTGATGAGTCTGAATTTAGCATGCTCCCCGGAAGGGTAAATCAGTCTAAGTCTCTCCGAACACCGGACAGGCTACAAGGACATAAATCGAACAGGTCACTTCCGGACAGATTACTTTGAACACCATAAGCTTAAGACTGTTCGAACTATGACTAAAGTACTAAAAAACCTAAACACTTCCTGACTAAGCTACTTGCTCTCCTGCTTAGAGCTCATGGGTCTTTAATCATGACCCGGGTCCATTAAACATGACCCGAACGCCCATAAGGGCCCAAACATCATACTATAAATACCCAACCACCAGCATTAACTATGGTTAATGAGAATTAACTGCTACCAAGCTGCTTAATCATCTCTCTACTCTCTATTCTAACCGTTAAACACCCATACACTACCGTTAAACACCCATACACTACCATTAAACACCCATACACCACCGTTAAACACCCATACACCACCTTGAAACTCCACTTGAAATTACTAGCCTACCCTCAGGCAATTCAAAACCTGCCAAGAAATTCTGTTCGTATGAATCCGGACAATCCAGAGCTTCCACCAGCTTTGCTCGAAGTGGTGGAAGAAAACGATGAGTATACTGTCCAAGAGCGCGACAGGTTAAAGCTTGAAATAGAAGCTCTGAGGGCTGAAAAGGCCAAGATGGGCGTGAAAGAAAAATCTAAGGCATCGGTTGTTCATCATACCGATAACCCTAGAGAGCATGAGTCTTCCAAAACTCATGTGAGCACCAAAAAGACTCATGCTAGTTCTAAAAAGTCTCACCGGTCCAAGCTTGTGGAGAGTTCTGACTCAAGTTCAGAATCTTTGGGCAGCTCTTCGGACAGTGAGGGAAATGAAAAATCCTTGTCCTCTAGCAGTGATGAGGGTCGAACCAAGAAAAAGCAAAAGCAGGTTAAGAAATATTCAAGAAAAAGAGATCACCGTGGAAGAATGAAAAGGCATATTGGAAACGGGTCATCTCACCACCGGAGGTATACGGACAAGATGCTGATGGATCCCTTTGCTTTCCACGATGAGCCAGGTATCTTTGCAACTCCCAATGAGGATACTGTGTTCCGTCGTGGAAGGAATTGGAGGCAGTCTCCACTGTCTTCTAAAATCCTGTCCGGAAACCTCCCTAAGAGGTTTGACAGTACTAAGATGGAGAAGTACGATGGCAGTACTGATCCAAACAATCATCTGGAGCAATTCAAGAACCTCATGATGAACTTTGATGATGATGATAAACTAATGTGTAGGACGTTCTCCCAATCTTTTACGGGGAGTGCTCTGAAATGGTACAATAGCCTGCCTCAAGGTTGTATTAAAGATTTTGATACGTTTTGGGTCGCCTTTCGAAGGCAGTTTGTAGGAGTAAGGAGCTGAAGGGCAATGGAGACACAATAATCCATTGTGCCCAGGAGCCAAATGAGTCCTTGAAGGAATACATAAGTCGTTTTGTGAACACAAATATGGGTTAGCTGATTGCTTCGAACAGGTGGCAATAGCATCCCTAAGGCAAGGTTTGAACCCAGGAAATCTGGCTGATTCGGTGACCAGAAAAAAGGCCATGACCTGGGGAGGATTGCTAAATCAAGTTGGCAAGCAAATAAACGTTGATGAAACAAAGAAGACCAGGGTGCACAGACAGGTGAGGTCCAACCCAGTGGCACTAACTCCAAATCAAAACCAGTCCGGGAACAAGGCAAGAGAAACCAGACAGGGGCATGGTAGGGAAAAAGCCCAGTCTCAGCCAGCTTCTCCTGCTCAAAGTCAACAATCTAGAAACAAAAGAGGGTCATGGGTCCAACCGAAGTGGTTCGCAGAGCTCAAAGAAAGTGTGGCCACCATTTTCGATAAAACAAAAGATGAGGTGCATTACCGGAGACCGGCAACCTTGCAGTCTCCCAGAGAGCATCGTAACAGCTCCTTTTGCCAATACCACAATGATATTGGCCATACCACTGATGATTGCATAACGTTGAAGCAAGAAGTTCAAAACCTGATTGAAAGGGGAAAGTTAGGAGCATACGTTAAGAGAAGAGGAGGCAACAGGCCTGACAACACTCACCGGGTTGGTCCAAGTAATGCTGCCCCGGAGGGGGCCATGGTTATAGTTGAAAGGTTTGATGTGGAGTCTGAATACTTGGATCCTGATCCAACTCGAAACAGGGTGGGTGCTATAGAGGAGTGTTCTAGGTCTGTCCCCGGGCTCATTAAATTCTTCGAGTCACTTACAATCTTCGGAGGGGACACTATGACAGCTCCTACTGCTTATTCAAGAAAGAGGCATGTTCATAATTTAGCCTCCCAGATAGAAGGAGGCATGACATCTTATCAGTCACCGAACTCATTCCCTTTCATTGTCTTTGATGAGGATGATTTAAGAGACATTACTGGCCCTCATGAGGATGCTGTTGTCATAGGAGCATCTATAGGGGGCAATGAGATAAGGCGAATTCTGGTGGATACTGGAAGCTCTGCCAATATCCTTTTCCTAACCACTTACAAGAAAATGAAAAATCCAGCTGTGATTCAAAAGTCGGACAGATCAATCGTGGGCTTCACGGCAGCTCAGCCGATGTGATCGGAGAATTTGAAGAAGAGGTGTTATTGGGCTCAGCCTCTCCCAAAACTTTGTTCAAACCGGTTGATGGGGAGACTCTTATTGTGTATCTGGCCGTTTCAAGTTGTGACATCAGTGTTGTGTTGGTAAGAGAGGTCGATGTGTGTCCCTACCCAGTGTACTACATCAACAAAAGCTTGATTGATGCTGAGAGGCGTTACTTGAAACTCGAAAAACTGGCGTTAGCTCTGGTGATAGCTGCAAGAAAGATGAGGCCTTACTTTCAGGCTCATCTTATCATCGTCCGGACATCTTTCCCTTTAAAGAATGTCCTTCAAAAAGCAGACATTTCAAGCAGAATGACTAAGTGGTCAGTAGAGTTGGGGGACTTCGACATAGACTTTGCTCCCCGGACAGCGGTAAAAGCCCAAGCAGTGGCTGATTTCCTGGTTGAATTCCACTCCGATAGGGATTCAGAGCAACCTACTGATTCAAAAGACAAGAAAGTGTGGATTTTCCGAACAGACGGAGGGTCTAGCACCATGGGATGTGGTGCAGGAATATGTCTCACTTCCCCATACGGGGACAGCATGTTCCAAGCTATTTGTTTTGCTTTCAGGGCATCTAATAACGAGTCCGAATACGAAGCAGCTATAGCTGGATTAAAGTTGGCCTACATCTGTGGGGCTAAAAGGGTCAAGCTACTAAGTGACTCCCAGTTACTTGTCCACCATGCCTTAGGCCAATCTGAGGCTAGAAAGGAGCAGTTGGTAAAATATTTACTCCTCCTCAAGAATGAAACCCTAAAGTTTAAAGCTGTTGTCTATGAGCATATTCCCCAGGCAGAAAATGAGCTAGCAGACTCATTGGCAACGATAGCATATACGGAGTCCTACCCATGGATCCATGTGCTTGAAAGCCCTTCTATTCAACTTAGTAAGGGTGAAAAAAAGGAAGTTTTTGAAATACAAGTGAATCGGCCTCAAGACTGGAGATCTCCTCTCATACAATATCTGTCCGATGGTATTGTGCCTTCAGATAAATCACAAGCCAGAACATTGAAACACAAGGCTCGTGGTTTTATTATGTTGAGAGAAGTGTTGTACAAAAAATCCTATAGTAAACCTCTCCTACGTTGTTTAGGGGATGATGAGTCACAAATGGTCCTCTCTAAATTGCATAATGGTGAAGGATCAGCCCATTGTGGGTTTAGAGCTTTAACAAGAAGAGTATTACTCTCCGGATATTATTGGCCATCAATTATGAAAGATGCTAAGGAATTGGTGAGGAGGTGTGATCCATGCCAGAGGTACAACAATGAAATTCATGTACCAGCCATTCCTTTGGAGTCAATTTCTGAGCCCATCCCTTTTGCTCGATGGGGGTTGGACTTAGTAGGGCCTCTCCCTGTGGCGTCCGGAGGGCGTAGAACTATAATTGTGGACATTGACTACTTCTCAAAGTGGATAGAAGCAGCTCCCCTGGCAGGGACAACATCAAAAGCTGTCATAAAATTCATTCTGTCCAACATATGTTGCAGATTTGGTGTCCCACAGAAAATAACAACAGGCAATGGGCCACAGTTTGACAACAGAGAAATGGAAAGCTTCTGTGCCTTAAGGGGTATACAGCATTGTTTTTCTTCACCTTTCCATCCACAAGCAAATGGGCAAGTTGAAGTGGCTAATAGGACTATACTGTCCGGTTTAAGGAAGAATCTGGAAGGGGCTGCTGGAAAGTGGCCTAGTTATTTACAAGAAGTCTTGTGGGCCTACCGGACAACACCTGGGGCTGCAACACAAGAATCACCCTTTGCCTTGGTCTATGGAATGGATGCAGTAGCCCCCATAGAGAAGACACTCCCTTCCTTTCGTGTTCACAACTTCTCCGGGCACGCTAATGAGATGGCCATCAGAAATCAACTTGATTTAATAGTAGAAAGACGGGTTAAAGCTCGCCTTAGAGTGGCACACTATCAGGGCTTCATGAGAAGCAGGTTTGCTTCTAAAGTTAAAAGAAGAGATTTCCAACCAGGGGACAAAGTATTGAGGAAGGTCTTCTTACACACTAAAGAAAAGCTCTTCGGAAAGCTGGCCCCTACCTGGGAGGGTCCATATATCGTGGTTGAAAGAATCAAGCCTGGAACTTATTGGTTGGAAGACAAAGATGGCAGGGTTCTAACTCATCCTTGGAATATTGAGCATCTCCGAATGTACTTGGAATGACACTTGTGTAAATATTTACTTGTTTAAACATCCATGTAAATATTTGGGGGCATACCTTCCCCTCTTCGGTAGCACGGAGAGTTTTCAATGAAATTTGATGCCTTCTTCAAAATTTTATAAGTATTTTCAAAATTCTATCTCTTGTCATACTACCCGGACTGAAAGATCTAAGGGGCTATTTAAACTCTAGCCGGAGAATCTCAACACTCTCACAATGCAATAACTAAAAGCTACTTAAACTCTAGCTATCTAAACTAAAACAAATAATGAAAGAAGATGATGGTTGTGCAAAATAGAAACATTCAATCAACAACTTAAAATTGCCTTGGCCTTCCAAGGACTTTCGAACAAGTCAGGGTACAGCACAAAAAAAAACATGTCCGAACAAATACGGACACCATTACAAAAAGAGTGCCTTGGCCTTCCAAGGACTTTAGTTTGAATGAAAGATAAACAAAATAAACCATAAATTAAGGTTGAGCCTTTGAAGATGGCTCGCCCTCATCTGTTTTCTTGCCCTTGATGTCGCTCCCCTCTTCGACTACCTTCTTGCCCTTGGGATCAATCTCCTCTTCGCCTGGGCTCTCTCCGGTTTTCTCTTCATTATCAGATGAGGACTCACCGGACAACCCTTCTTCGACCATTGTATAAAATGGAAGGTCATCATCATCCACATAGAGCCATAAGTCCCCCAGGGTCCTCTTCGGGAATTTTTCGTGAAAAAGGAGAACCATATCAGACTTCACCCTTTGAACCATTAACTCTTTGCTTTTTATCATCTCTCTGGCATAGGCATTAATCTTGGCCTTGATTGTGGCCTCTTGGTCCCTTAGCAAAGCATTTTTCTCCTCAACAGCCTGGGTTACTGCATTTTCTAGAGCGATCTTGTCAGTAGTCAGGTTGGTGATGAGCTTCTCCTTTGCAGCAGTTTCTCCCCTTGAGGTTGTCAGGTCCTTCTCCATACCAGACAGCTTCTCCTGAAGATCTTTTATGGTTTCTTCTAGGGTGGCAAATTTTGTGTTGCTTTCATTTTGCTTCCTCTTCAGCTCCTCATTTGCTTCCTTAAGGAAGTCAGCATTGGTGGTGGCAGTGCGTAGGTCTTCGGACAGCTTTTCCTTATCAGACTTGAGGTCTTTGATGGTGTCTGATTGACTCCGGACTTGCCTCTCCAATGTGAGAACTGGCTGCACATTACTAAGCAAGGAATGGGCTATAGTATCCTTCTCACTAGAAACCATGAAAGTCTTACCGTTGAAATTGACCGTATTCGAGCTGCTCGGAGGGATGTAAGGCCCTGCGAACTCGTCTCTAGGGAGGCCAAGAAAATATTCGCCAAGTCCCACCAGACCGGTGATGTCCACTTCATCCAAATTGAGCTCTCCCCCCTCAACTTCATCATTGTGGAATTCTCTTGGGATCTCTTCGGCCAGCGTTGGGTCAGAGGGGCCAGTAGGAAAAGAGGGCTCCGGATCCCGGAGAGCAAGCTCATCTCCTTGTGAAGTCTTTTTCTTCTTGACTTCCCGGTCAGCGCTTTCACCAACTTGCTTGCGAGTCCTCTTGGGAGCCCTTGAAGGTTTTGGAAGGTCTACTTCCTGTCTCTCAGTCTCCTGCTCCACCACCTGCAAGAGGGCTGCATCAATTTGAACCTGAGCCGGCCCCTCCGGGTCTGCCGGGGCATCCTTCTCAGCATCGCTCGCCACCTTTTTGCCTTTTCTCCTGCCTTTCATTTTGCTTGGGGCTTTAGCCCGGGCAGGCAGGTAGAGTGTCCCATCTAGTTCGTGAGACCTTCTAAGCACAGTGTCTTTATCAGGCTGGGTGGTGAGCTCCTCCCAAGTTAGGTCTCTCCGACCGGTGGTGTTCCACAGGTGAGACCTTGCAAGATTTCCAGCAGTGAAGGCTTTATGGAATCGATTCTCCCAGTTCTATGCGGCCCAAGCGTTGATTTTGCCACAGGTAGTCTGTCCGACCTTCAGATAATCCCCAAACTTCTTTAGCAGCTCTGCTAGAACGAAAGAGAAACTGGTTAGTTTAAACTTAACTTAAAAAAAAAACGGACAGAGACTTAAGGTAATAAACTTACGATCACTCCTCCACCTACTCCTGAGGAGGCTTGGGTTCTCTCCGGCCTTGATTTTCTTGTCGTTTTCCCATGAGCCACTGACAAACAAGAATTGGCTCCTCCATTTGCTCTCCGACTCCAAGAGGTCATCAACAGCCTTGAGATCGTTCCCCATGTTGAAATGGTAGAAGGGGAATTGGTGATGCTTGCAAAGGTTGGCCACTGCTGCGAACTCTTCCATGGGAAGAGGGATCCCAGACAGCCTGGATGCCATGATACATGACATCAAAGTGAACCAGCCATTGGGACTTAGCTGAGTTGGGCAGAGCTTGACCAGATGGAAGTACCGTACGATCTCCGGGTCCAGTGGGAACCTGAGTCCCCAGTTAAATAGCTCTGTAAAGAAGACTATTTCATTTCGTTTACAGTCCATCGGGGTCTCCGGATCAATGGGGATCCTAATCTTCACATTTTCGGGGATCCCCCATTTTGTGCGCATCCGACCCAGGTCTGAAGTATGGATTAATGCGTACTTGATCTTCTGCAAGGCCAACAGGTACTTGAGCTCGACTTTGTGAAAACACGGCCCCACTCTTCCCTCAAGGCACTCCGGCAGCTCCGGATGCCTCAAGTACAGATTCTCCTTGCCTTTCTGGGCAGCAACAGCAGTAGTATCAGCCTGTTCGGAGGACTCGGACTCGAAAGGGACCTCTTCAGCAGAGTCCTCCATTCTCTCCTCAATAACCGTTGGGGGAGCTTCTGTGGTAGTGATCCGGGGAGTGTTGATGCTTGCCACAGCCTGGCCTCCGGACTGTTGACTGTCTGTTTTCTTCTGACTTCTCACGTCAGATTGGGGCTCGGAGGCAGAAGTCTCTCTTGCAGGAACCGGGCTCCTGGCCTCCAGACCGGTTGGCCTCTCCCGGGGGGCTCTAATAGGCATTCTAGACCCAGAATCACTATTTTTTTTCCCCGATTTTGAGGGAGTATTTTTAGAGGTTAGTCCCTTGACTAACCGGCTTGGCCTCTTAATGACTAACTTCTCCGGAGAGTGGTCAGAATCAGACCCCATGGCTATAAAAGGTGAGGGTTTCCTAACACTTGTAGCGGTAACTCCTGGTTCAACAGCAGGTATTAACTCCTGAACTGAGGAACCAGATACTATGGGTGAGAGGGTGGATTGAAAGAGTTTTTTGGGCTTGGTACCTTTGGAGGAGGATGAGCCTCGATCCGATTCTGTAACAGAAGCAACTGGTCTCTCAACTGGTGATGATGGTAGCCCTGCTGCTATTCGCCTTTCTTTCTCGACCTTCTGCGCTTTCTCCAACTCCAAAAGGTTGAGCCAACCACCTTTGATCAATGCTGTTCTTGCTGTAAACATAAACTGCCAAGGAATTTTTTGTTCTAGAGAGAGAAAGCTCTGAGTAAATTTGCAGAGTAAAATTTGAAAGAGATGGTAAAACAGTGGAAAATGAATGTGAATTTATAGTAGATTCAAAAAAAGGAGTTGATTCCTAGGAGAATCCGAAAACTTGGGCAATAATTAAAAGACGGCGCTGATGTCACTATTGGTAATTAAAGAGGTTACTTGTTAAAGAAGGTGGTGCGAAATTCAAGGTGAAAAAACGGCTGGAGTGGCCAATCAGAGAGCGACACGTGTCCCACTACTCTGACAAAAACCATTTGGAATTCGTAAAGCTTAACCTGTCCGGGTATACCCACAGTTCTGTCTGAATTGAGAACCACTTCATTCATCGGACTGTTTTTCAGTTCTTTGACAAGAACACTTGCTCAAACACCTAAAAAAGGGGCTCCTGATGAGTCCGAATTTAGCATGCTCCCCGGAAGGGTAAATCAGTCTAAGTCTCTCTGAACACCGGACAGGCTACAAGGACATAAATCGAACAGGTCACTTCCGGACAAATTACTTTGAACACCATAAGCTTAAGACTGTTCGAACTATGACTAAAGTACTAAAAAACCTAAACACTTCCTGACTAAGCTACTTGCTCTCATGCTTAGAGCTCATGGGTCTTTAATCATGACCCGGGTCCATTAAACATGACCCGAAAGCCCATAAGGGCCCAAACATCATACTATAAATACCCAACCACCAGCATTAACTATGGGTAATGAGAATTAACTGCTACCAAGCTGCTTAATCATCTCTCTAATCTCTATTCTAACCGTTAAACACCCATACACTACCGTTAAACACCCATACACTACCATTAAACACCCATACACCACCGTTAAACACCCATACACCACCTTGAAACTCCACTTGAAATTACTAGCCTACCCTCAGGTAGTTATTATCCACACCAAAATTAAACAAAGTCCTTTGAACTAGTTAATCAGTTGGGACACATTAAACAAAGTCCTTCGAACTGATTGGTTTGATAAAACGAATTAAACAAAATTGTGTGAAATAAATAAAATACTGAAGGAAGTTCGAAGGCAAATCAGAACTATATGAATGAAAAGTTGGAAATTAGATCAAAATAAAACAGAGGATTGTTATGTCAAAAATTAATATCCGAACACAACAAAATGCCTTAGCCTTCTAAGGACTTTAGTACGAATTGCATAAAACAAGATGCCTTGGCCATCCAAGGACTTTCAGTTATATGGGTAAAATAAATATTATCTTAGGGCTCTTTCCCTTTGGTATCGGTTGGATCATCAGTTGGTGGGGAGCTAGTGGTCTCAGCACTTGAGCCTTCTCCTTCGTCAGAATCACTGCTACCACTTGTAGTGTTGCCATACTTGTCTCCATCGGCCAAGCTATGGTAGGGGATTTGGGCAGAGGGAACATACCCCCCATAGTGAGCCTAATTTCTTCGAAGGAAAAGTCTGGTGAAATAGCAACACCATGTCAGCTTTGACTTGGTCATCTCGCTTCTCTAAAGAATCCACCACTTTAGCAGCATACTTCTCAGTAGCTTCCTTAATATCTTTCTTCTTACTCTCATGAAGAGCAGCCAGTTCGGTGTATTTCTCCTTCACAAGTGTCTCCAATCTCTCTTTCTCATCGGACAAAGCCTTGATTGTGTTACTATCGGAAGTTTGCTGATCTGTGAAGACTTTAACTTCATCAGCATGTTTCTTCTGCAGTGCTTCGTAACTTTCCTTCCATTAATCTAAACCCTCTATTGCTGCAGCCAACTCAGTAGCTTTCTGCTCTCTATCTTTCGCGAGGTCTTTGGCCTGGGTCTGTTCGGAAACCAGGGAACTTTTCAGGGCATTATTCTCATTGTTGAGTTGATTGATCGTGTCTCCTCGTTCCCGAACTTCCTTTTACAGTTCAGAGATACTACTGATATATCCCAACAAAGAATGACTTAAAGGCATTTCATCTTTGTTAACTTCGGAGGTATGGCCTTCGTAGACGATCCCATTCTTCATAGGAGAATGTGGGAAGGCTTTGTCAAAGTCTTCCTTATCAAAATCACCGAAGATGTTTTGTAATTTCTCAAGAGATACTTGACCAATATCATCAGTCGAAGGTTTCGGAGTAGAAGGGTCTGGTGTGTTAAGGTATGGATCCCGAAGGATTGGGTCCTCTGGCAGTTTTATCGTTTATGGCCACGCTTTTTGGGTTTAGCAGCTGATTCCTCTTGTTTTTCTAATTGAGTGCTAACTTCAACTGCTTCAAGGAGGGCTGAAGCAATTCCGGGATTGGTTGAAGGGGGTTCGATTGTGTCCTTCGAAGCAGCTTTCTTTCTCTTCTCTTGGATTTTTCCTAGATGAGCAAGACATTTGTGCCTTGAGGGAAGATATACTTTCCCATCTTTCTGCTCGGTCCATTCAAGAATTTCCTCCGAAGACGGGGAAACTATTAGCTCTTCCCATATTAGATCTTTTTTTTCGGTGATGTTCCACAAGTGAGATCGAATCAAGTTCCCGAAGGTGAAGGCGTTGTGAAACTCCAACCCCCACCATTCGGAGGCCCATGTATTCAGCTTCCTCAAGGCTGCCTTGCCACTCTCTGCGTAACCAGAGAACACTTTGGCAAAAGTTGCCAGAAAATAAAATAAATTAGTTAAATAAATAAGTAGTTCGGAAAAAAAGAAGAGAAAGATATTGAAGTACTAACCATTGCTGGTCCATCGGTTAACTAGTTGACTTGGGTTAGTATCAGCCCTGATCTTACGCCCATTCTCCCAAGCACCACTCAAGAATAAAAACTGAGTCCGCCATGTTTCTCAGACTCAAGTAGATCAATTACGACCTTCTGGTCGTTAGAGACGTTGTATTGGTAGAATGGGATGCGATGATTTTTGCTTAGTCCCGCCATAGCAGCAAACTCTTCCATGGAAATGGGAATATTTGCCAACCTGGATGCCATGATTGTGGCTATCAATGTGTACCACGCATTAGGCATCAGCTGACTGGGGCATATCCTAATCAAATTAAAGTACCAGACGATCTCCGGATCTAAGGGGAATCTCAAGCCCCAGTTTAGAACTTCAGTGTACACCACCAGTTCGGAGGACTTGCAGTCCATCGGAGTCTATGGGCGGACAAGAATTCGGACTTTACGGAATCTGGGATGCCCCATTTAGCTCTGATCCTATCTAGCTCATCGACATGAAAGTACACATAGTTAATTTGTTGCAGGGCTAAAAGGTATTTAATGCTTACCTTCCTGAAATTTGGCCCAACTTTCCGCTGCAATTCCTCTGGAAGATTATGGGCGTTAGGTTGCCCCACCTTTCCTCTAGTCGTTGATACAGACTGACCTTCCTCAGTCTGTTCGGAAGCCTCAAAGTGAGTATCAGACTCACTGGTTTCTTTTTGTTCTCCTACAACTTTGGAAGGTTTCTCCTTAGGCTGTTCGGACACAGGGTTCGAAGGCCCAACTGCCTTTTCTTTGATTTGTACCGAGGGGGTAGTTTTCAAACCACTTTTTTCAACTGATTTTGATGCCTCCTTAGCTTTCGCCTGACGGGTGATCCGTCGAGGTGTGGTTTCATCATCAGAACCCATCACGATAAAAGTAGATCTTTTTCTGATGCTGGAAACTGCTTTCTCCTTGGGAGGAGATTTTTGAATTACTGGTTTGTTGGCCTGAGGTCTGACCGGAGAAGTTTGTCGAGCTACTTTTTCCGGTAACTTTACAGGTTCTGATGATAATGGTGTCAAGGAAGGTACAAATAGAGGACGACGGGTTACCGGAGTCCTGGATGATGATGAACTTCAATCTAGTTCAGGGACGGTCTGAATCACTAAACCACCGGGAGAAATGGGAAAACCGGCGGCGATTCTAGCCTTCTTTTTCTCCTCATCTTGCTCTGACAGATTTAACCAACCACCTTGCCTAGTGCTGTTCGAGTTTTGAACATAAAATTTCCCACCCTTACAAAGTTACAAAATTTCAAGTAAAAGAAGGTGTTTATCTCTCTAAGAAGGAAAAGATTAGATGATAAAGATGAAGATAAATGAAACGGTGAGAGTTGATTTTTTATATGTAAGGCAAAAAGAATTTCAACAGTTGTTCATAGGGATTTTGAATCGATTCGCACAAGTAAAGAGGGTAATCATTAGCCTACCTAGGACCTAGGAACGGTTACCAAGAGACGGTTCAAAAAGGTTGCTCATAGGTTGCCACGTGTTGAACAGAAGCCCAGAATTCAAAGAGTTGCTTTTTTGGCAGAATATGAAACGGTCCTTCGGACCTAGGATGCACAAAATAAAATTACAAGGTTTAACATTTCCGATCATGAGAAGATCACAAAAGTTAAAGGGGCAACTGATAAGGGTTTGATATGTTCGAACACCTCCTCCCTTAAACATAAGGAGGGCAGGTCGGACATTATCCGACCACTACAAATTGAGCACTTTTCCACCTAAGTAAATGACCATCGGACAAATGTATAATAGACCTTCGAACTAAGGTGATTATTTGATATTTAAACTAAAAAGACTTGGGCCTAAAGCCCATATATAAAATCCACAAACTAAAGGATCCGACCAATAAGGCCCATGGGTCGCAAAATCTATAAATACCCCCAACCAACTCATTTAAGAGGGTTGGACTTTTTAAACAGAATACTTAATACTAAGCACACACCTCTTTTCTCTCACAACACACTACAAAAACACTTAATCCTTTACATAATTCCAACATAATACCCAAACTGCCCTTACACCACAAATTTGTATTATCAGATATCTACGCGATTACTTCTATAATTGGTTTTCTTTTGTTGGTCGGGTTCTCAATTATTTTATTTCAATGATTATTTATCAATGGGAACACCTATCAACTATAACAAACACATCATTGCGCATGGATTGATCGCCAAATTCCAAAAACTGTCTACTTTAACATGTTATACATTTACATGTCAGGTTAAATTATGTAGTCAAAACTTTGGAAAAACAACAGCATCAAACACGTATTTGAAAGATAAAATCAGTTGAGAAAAAACTAATACAGAAGCAGTTCAAAGAAGTTAAACATAAGACCGTTTTCTTCGGTTTATGTTTTCGTTATTTTTTTGGTTGTACTTAAGATATTATGTTAGTGAAATGAAATTAACTCTTTCACATAAAACTTTATTTTCTATGTTTTGATTAAATCCGACATTCTAAAGCAGACAGATTAAAAATCCAACATTTAGGAGAAGCATAAAGATTGAAACTAACATTTGGTATCAGAGCCATAATGTCGCATACACCAGGACTTTATGATGGTTACACCAGTGTGGTAAGCGGCAGTGAGAACATGCAGACAGAAGTTTCTGGAGGTAGAGCTTGCAACAGGGAGAAATCTCTATCCTTCTAGTACCCGAATTTTTCTGATACAAACTACCAAGTATGGGATATGTAGATGAAAATTTTCATGCGCACTCATGGAGTTTGAGAAGCAGTGAAGTCAACGGTTGACACACAAATGGACCAACTTGCAGTCGATATACTCTACCAAGGGTTGAATGAAGAGACACTATATCAAATTCTGGATAAAGACACTGCAAAAGGAGTGTGGGATGCGTTGAAAGCGACTCATGTTGGAGCAGATCGTGGTGTTACCGTTAGAACTCAGGCGTTAAGAAGAGAACTCGACAACATGGACATGGCTGAGAATGAATCCATTTATGAATAAACCAAAAATATGACCATGATAGTAAGTAAGATAAGGTCTCTTAGAGCAAATGTTAACAACAATTATGTCATAAAAAAATTACTTAGATCGGTGTCGTTAAAATCCATGACAGTGGCCACCACTATTGAAGAGTTTGGTGATATCTCCTCCAAGTCTCTGGAATAAATAATAGGCTCTTTCAAAGCTTTTGAAGATAAGATGACAAAGCTTAAGGAGAAGAAAGGTGATGAAAATGTCTTGTACGCAAAGACAGATGTGTAAAATAGTGCTAAAGGCAGTTCTAGTAACAGAGGAAGAGGCCAAGGAAACAGAAGAGGCAGAGGCAGAGATAAGGGTGAATGCAAAAATATTTATAGAATAAAAGGTGACAGAAAAAAAAGAACTTCACCTTTGATATAAAAAAGACAAGATGTTACAACTACAATAACTATGGTTATTTTGCTGCAAATTGTAAGGACAAGAAAGAAGAAAATTTCACTTAAATTAGCAAGTGGAGGATGATGCTACGTTTCTTGCAGCCACGGTATGTACTTTAAAAATAGAAAAGAAAAGTTTACTAATGAACAACGAAGAACAGAACATGGAAACTAATGACAGGTTAGGAGAGATGATATGGTACTTTGATAGTGGAGCCACTAATCATATGACATGATCAATAAACTTGCTAATGAACTTCGATAATTTCGTTAAAGGAGTAGTCAGATTTGGAGATGGATCTAAAATTAAAATACAAGGGAGAAGAGATACTACATTCAAAGGAAAATTAGGAAAGCAATTGAAGATGCAAAATGTATATTACATTTATAAATTAAAAAGTAATATCATTATATTGGACAACTAGATGAAGTTGATGCTAGAATGCCCATTGAAGAAGGCTTTTTGAATATCCTTGATGCAGAACAGCAGATGCTCGCCAAGATTCCAAGAGCAGAAAATTACCTTTACACTGTGAAACTTTCTATCACCAATCATGACTGTTTGCTGATCCGGAACAAGACTGCAGGAGCTTTGTGGCATGTTAGGTTTGGACACCTGAATTACAAAGCCCTATCGATGCTGGAAATGGATGAATTGGTCAGAGGCTTGAGAAGAGTTAAAATGATCGATCAAGACATGTGAAAATTGCACTGTCAGTAAACAACACATGAAATCATTTCCAAAGATGACCGTGTATCAAGCAAAAGAGAATTTGGAACTTGTTCCCGTGGACTTGTGTGGATATATCTCACCAATAACTCATGGAGGCAATAACTATTTTGCTTTGTTTGTTGATGATTATAGTAGATATATGTGGCTTGAATTCATTAGGCAGAAGAGTGATTGCTTTATGATATTTAATAAGTAGAAGATCATAGTTGAAATGCAGTCTGGTAACAAGTTAAAAATGCTTAGACCAGACAGAGGGGGTGATTTTTTGTCAAATGAATTCTCCTCAACAAAATGGGATTGTAGAGAGAAGGAATAAAAAAATTGTTGAAATGGCAGGATGTCTACTGAAAGAGAAGAATATACCAGCAATGTTTTTGGCAGAAGCCGTTCGTACTGCAGTCCACATCTTTAATCGATATCTAACGAAATGGGTTAATAGAAAAACTTCATACCAAGTTTGGTTTGGAAGAACAACTGCTATTGGGTATTTTAAAATTTTCGGCTGCATTGGATATGCCAAAATCTGAAACCACACTTAAGAAAATTGGAAGATTGGAGTACAAAATGGTGTTTTTAGGATACGAATCTGGTGCAAAGTCATATCGATTTGTTTGTCCATAAACTATGAAACTTGTTACTAGTAGAGATGTTGTTTTTGCGGAATCAGAAGCTTGGAACTGGGATAAAATGAAAGATAGAAGCTTTGCAAAAAAATCAAGGAAACAAATTAACCATCTCTGTCCACGATTTCGTAAATCACAATAAAAGAGATGAAATTTCGCCCCGTTTAGGCGAACCGAAATTACAAAATCGATTTTCTCAATCAGATGGAGAATTGACTCCTGAACCTGGTACGATTTTAAAGTAGAATCTACATCCTGTCTTAAATCAAGAATCATCTTCTCAAACAATCTTCGATGAATCGTGGGACGAACCTAAAAAATTTAGGTCATTAAGAAAAAAAATGTTGAAACAAATGAAGTCGAAGTTGAATTTACACGAGAAGATTATGTGATTTTACTTTCTGCTGAAGAACCAACCACTTTTGAAGAAGCCACGACAGATGAAGAGTGGTGTCATGTGATGAGAGAGGAGATTCAGTCGATTAAGAGGAATGCTACATGGGAATTTTCAAAACTTCCTAAGGGTCACAAAGCAATTGGTCTCAAGTGAGTTTTCAAAGTAAATAAGAATCTAGATGAAGAAGTCGTCAAACACAAAGCTAGATTGGTGACCAAATGATATGTTCAAAAGAAAGGTATTGATTTTGATGAAGTTTTTTCCCTCGTTGCTAGGATGGAAACGGTGAGAGTGATTTTAGCTATGACTGCTCAACACTCATGGCAAGTGCATCATATGGATGTCAAACAGCCACCGGGATTTGTTAAGAAAGCAAAGGAAAATTAGGTTTTGAAACTCACAAAAGCACTTTATGGCCTGAAGCAAGCTCCACGAGCTTGGAATGTTGAGCTAGATATGTGTTTCCAAATACTTGGATTAGAGAAATGTCCATAAGAGCATGATTTGTATAAGAGACGTTTGAATGATGAAACTCAAATTGTTGGGGTCTATGTAAATGATCTAATAATAACTGGTACAAGACTTGCAGGAATTTTGGAGTTCAAGCAACAGATGAAGAAATTGTTTGATATGAGTGACTTGGGATTATTGAGTTATTATCTTGGAATTCAAGTTGTTCAGAGACCAGGCTACATCAGTTTAAGTCAGTCAAGCTATGCCCTTAAGATCTTGGAGAAGTTGAATATGGAGGATTGTAAACCGTGCAAAGTCCCTATGGATTCACACATGAAAGTGTGCAAAGATAATGATAACCCACTTGTAGACGTGACATTGTATCGCAGTATCATTGGCAGCTTGCGTTACTTTGTGAATACAAGGTCTGATCTAGCATTCTCAGTAGGAGTTGTAAGTAGGTTCATGGAAAGACCATCCATGAAACATTTCGGTGCTTTCAAACAAATCTTGAGGTACATCAAAGGTACTTTAAATTTGGGTTGTGTGTATGAAGCAGGTGAGGCTGAAAATTTCAAGTTAGTTGGATATAGTGATAGTGATCTAGCAGGATATGTTGATGATAGAAAAAGTACATCGGGTATTCTGTTCTTGCTAGGAAGAGTCCTATTACATGTATGTCACAAAACAAGAAAATATTAGCATTGTCTTCATGTGAGGCTGAGTATGTAGCAACCACAACTAGAGTTTGTCAAGGCATTTGGTTGAAGAATCTGTTGGAGGAGATGACTGGAGAAAAGTCTAAAGGTGTTGTGATTAAGATTCACAACAAGTCTGCAATATCACTTGTAAAGAATCTAGTGGTTCACAGTAGACGTAAACACATTGATGTGAGATTTCACTTCATAAGAGAGTGTTTGCTGAAGAGGGATTTTAGAGTAGAGTATCTCAAAACAAAGAATCAAATTGCAGACCTCTTGACAAAACCATTGAACAAAGATAGACTTGAAATGTTTAGTAAATAGATTGGTGTTGGAAGATCTAGTGGCTACAAAATTGAGGGAGAGAAATGTGAGGTTAAATTATGTAATCAAAACTTTGGGAAAACAACAACGTCAAACACGCCTTTATAGATAAAATCAGTTGAGAAAAAACTGATACGAAAGCGGTTCGAAGAAGTTAAACATAAGACCGTTTTCTTCGGTTTATATTTTATTTTGTTGTACTTAAGATATTATGTTAGTGAAATAAAATTAACTCTTTCACATAAAACTTTGTTTTTTCTGTTTTGATTAAATCCTACCTTCTAAAGGAGACATGTTAAAAATCCAACATTTAGCAGAAGCATAAGGATTGAAAACTAACATTACCTCTGTTACCTTGATGACACATTCAAATTCTCCCTCGCTGTTGGTTGTGTATTGATCTTCTCTACAGTGGCAGGTGCATCATTGACCAGGTACATGTATTTCAACAACGAGCGTAGCAGTTATAATTGTATACAGGTCATTTGGTCTAGCTGCAAGCCCAATAACAGAACATTGAGGTAGAATATTTTTAGAACTATTTTGAGGCGGAAAATATTAAGAACTGTTGTCAATCTAGTAGTAAATTTCATGGTCGTTGCATGTTTACTTATTGAAACCATTGGATGTGAATGGATTAATAAGCGGACGGCAGTTATATTTGTAAAAATTACCACAACATTTGCATGCAGCCAAGGAGAAGTAGCACGAGCAATTCATTTAATTTTCTTCGGCAGAGGAATGAAGAAGAACAAGTCTGATGACAATCAATAGAACAGTTGCCATATTTGTTCAGGAACTGTTTTATTTTGAATTCTCTTGTCTGTTTTTTTATTGATTTAATGAGATATGTTGCACACACCTTAGCCCAGCCATTAGAGATGGCCTAAAGGGTAGAATCAAAACGTGTTGGGTGCTATAAGATAATATAGCATGTTCTGATTAGCGTGAAGTGCTCAATTTTCTCTAACTACACCAAAAACCATACCGGCATTTTTAATTAATGCATGTCATTCACTGCTAAAAAAGAATTTCGAGCTACATCCAAATCTAATTTTACACCAAAACATGAGTTTTTTTAGTACAACAAAGGACCAACATATCTTCATGTTCCCTCTTTAAGTTTGACAAAGAATTTATATCTGAAGCTTGTCCTCCAAAGCTTGAGAGCAAATTTCAGTCATCATATGGTAAAAAGAAAGCAAATCAGAAAGCTGTTCAACAGACATTTTTCCAATGATTGCTTTTGCGGTTCTCTCCCTCTCTTGGGTCATCTTCAATCTCTTCCGATACGCTGAGGCTGTATTTGCCTAATATCATGACAACACATTTTTGTTACGGAAGTTAATGAAGTAAAGTGTAACAAAAATTTGTTGTCATGATATTAGGACATATACGACATGTTCTTTTGCTAGAGAGGAAAATTTGCTAGTACGGGATTCGACCCATTTCTCCATGTTCTTTTTGTGAAAGTTCAATGCTGAAGGGCAATGGAGACACAATAATCCATTGTGCCCAGGAGCCAAATGAGTCCTTGAAGGAATACATAAGTCGTTTTGTGAACACAAATATGGGTTAGCTGATTGCTTCGAACAGGTGGCAATAGCATCCCTAAGGCAAGGTTTGAACCCAGGAAATCTGGCTGATTCGGTGACCAGAAAAAAGGCCATGACCTGTGGAGGATTGCTAAATCAAGTTGGCAAGCAAATAAACGTTGATGAAACAAAGAAGACCAGGGTGCACAGACAGGTGAGGTCCACCCCAGTGGCACTAACTCCAAATCAAAACCAGTCCGGGAACAAGGCAAGAGAAACCAGACAGGGGCATGGTAGGGTAAAAGCCCAGTCTCAGCCAGCTTCTCCTGCTCAAAGTCAACAATCTAGAAACAAAAGAGGGTCATGGGTCCAACCGAAGTGGTTCGCAGAGCTCAAAGAAAGTGTGGCCACCATTTTCGATAAAACAAAAGATGAGGTGCATTACCGGAGACCGGCAACCTTGCAGTCTCCCAGAGAGCATCGTAACAGCTCCTTTTGCCAATACCACAATGATATTGGCCATACCACTGATGATTGCATAACGTTGAAGCAAGAAGTTCAAAACCTGATTGAAAGGGGAAAGTTAGGAGCATACGTTAAGAGAAGAGGAGGCAACAGGCCTGACAACACTCACCGGGTTGGTCCAAGTAATGCTGCCCCGGAGGGGGCCATGGTTATAGTTGAAAGGTTTGATGTGGCGTCTGAATACTTGGATCCTGATCCAACTCGAAACAGGGTGGATGCTATAGAGGAGTGTTCTAGGTCTGTCCCCGGGCTCATTAAATTCTTCGAGTCACTTACAATCTTCGGAGGGGACACTATGACAGCTCCTACTGCTTATTCAAGAAAGAGGTATGTTCATAATTTAGCCTCCCAGATAGAAGGAGGCATGACATCTTATCAGTCACCGAACTCATTCCTTTTCATTGTCTTTGATGAGGATGATTTAAGAGACATTGCTGGCCCTCATGAGGATGCTGTTGTCATAGGAGCATCTATAGGGGGCAATGAGATAAGGCGAATTCTGGTGGATACTGGAAGCTCTGCCAATATCCTTTTCCTAACCACTTACAAGAAAATGAAAAATCCAGCTGTGATTCAAAAGTCGGACAGATCAATCGTGGGCTTCACGGGCAGCTCAGCCGATGTGATCGGAGAATTTGAAGAAGAGGTGTTATTGGGCAGGGGCCCTTTCAAGAAAATGGTTAGAATACTCTTCATCGTGGTGGATTGTCCCACTTGCTATAATGCTATACTAGGGAGATCTTGGCTCTCTAGGATGCATGCAGTGGCTTCAACAGTCCATCAGTGCTTAAAGTATGCTGTTCAGGGACAGGTTGGGGTTGTCCGGAGCAGCCAAAAGATTGCAAGAGAATGCTATGCCACTGCCTTGGCTCCTCGAACGCTGGGGGCAGTCCGTATAAATGATCAATAGCAGTTTGAGGGTCTTTCTGGGGGTGATGGTGAAATTGATGACCCCAGAGAGACCCCTAGAGTGTTGATTCCAATTGAAGAGGTTGAAATGCACTGTTTGGAAGAAGGCAAAAGTGTCAAGATAGGGTCCAAGATGCCACCAATGTTGAAAGAAGAGATGTTGAAATTCTTGAAAGACCATCAGCACGTTTTTGCTTGGTGCAATGCTGATGTTACTGGAGTTCCATCAGAAGTGATATCCCATCACCTATATGTCCGGAGAGATGTGGCACCAGTGGTTCAAAAAAGAAGAGCTTTTTCAAAAGAAAAGGTTGATGTCATAGTACAAGAGGTTGACAGACTCACAAAGATGGGGCACATTAAAGAATCTCAATATCCTTTGTGGACTGCCAATCCTGTCCTGGTGAAAAAGAAAAACGGAAAGTGGCGCATGTGCATTGATTTCACAGACCTCAATAGAGCTTGCCCAAAAGATTTGTACCCGGTCCCCCGGATAGATCAGTTGGTAGACTCTACTTCTGGGAATAAGCTGCTCTCCTTTATGGATGCCTTCTCCGGGTACAATCAGATTCAAGTAGATCCAAAAGATCAAGAGCATACCACGTTTGTCACTGACAAGGGTCTACATTGCTACAAGGTGATGCCTTTTGGTTTGAAAAATGCTGGGGCTACTTATCAAAGGCTAGTCAACAAGGCATTTGTTGATCAAATTGGAAGAAATATGGAGGTTTACATTGACGATATGATGGTGAAGAGCGTGGATGAGCAGCTACACTTATCCGACCTTCGAGAAACTTTTGCCAACTTGGTAAAAGTAAATTTAAAATTAAACCCTGAAAAGTGTGTTTTCGGAGTGCAGTCCGGGAAATTCTTAGGGTATATCATAAGTGAGCATGGAATACAGCCCGACCCGGATCAGTTGAATTCTCTTTTCCATATGGAACCTCCTCGAAACATCAAAGAAGTACAACGGTTAACGGGGAGATTAGCTGCCTTAAACAGATTTATCTCAAGGTCTTCGGACAGGTGTGCTCCTTTCTTTCAAACTTTGAAGGATGCGAAGGGGTTCGAGTGGACCCTGCAGTGTGATGAGGCATTTAGTGAAATAAAGAAACATCTTTCCTCTCCCAAAACTTTGTTCAAACCGGTTGATGGGGAGACTCTTATTGTGTATCTGGCCGTTTCAAGTTGTGACATCAGTGCTGTGTTGGTAAGAGAGGTCGATGTGTGTCCCTACCCAGTGTACTACATCAACAAAAGCTTGATTGATGCTGAGAGGCGTTACTTGAAACTCGAAAAACTGGCGTTAGCTCTGGTGATAGCTGCAAGAAAGATGAGGCCTTACTTTCAGGCTCATCCTATCATCGTCCGGACATCTTTCCCTTTAAAGAATGTCCTTCAAAAAGCAGACATTTCAAGCAGAATGACTAAGTGGTCAGTAGAGTTGGGGGACTTCGACATAGACTTTGCTCCCCGGACAGCGGTAAAAGCCCAAGCAGTGGCTGATTTCCTGGTTGAATTCCACTCCGATAGGGATTCAGAGCAACCTACTGATTCAAAAGACAAGAAAGTGTGGATTTTCCGAACAGACGGAGGGTCTAGCACCATGGGATGTGGTGCAGGAATATGTCTCACTTCCCCATACGGGGACAGCATGTTCCAAGCTATTTGTTTTGCTTTCAGGGCATCTAATAACGAGTCCGAATACGAAGCAGCTATAGCTGGATTAAAGTTGGCCTACATCTGTGGGGCTAAAAGGGTCAAGCTACTAAGTGACTCCCAGTTACTTGTCCACCATGCCTTAGGCCAATCTGAGGCTAGAAAGGAGCAGTTGGTAAAATATTTACTCCTCCTCAAGAATGAAGCCCTAAAGTTTAAAGCTGTTGTCTATGAGCATATTCCCCAGGCAGAAAATGAGCTAGCAGACTCATTGGCAACGATAGCATATACGGAGTCCTACCCATGGATCCATGTGCTTGAAAGCCCTTCTATTCAACTTAGTAAGGGTGAAAAAGAGGAAGTTTTTGAAATACAAGTGAATCGGCCTCAAGACTGGAGATCTCCTCTCATACAATATCTGTCCGATGGTATTGTGCCTTCAGATAAATCACAAGCCAGAACATTGAAACACAAGGCTCGTGGTTTTATTATGTTGAGAGAAGTGTTGTACAAAAAATCCTATAGTAAACCTCTCCTACGTTGTTTAGGGGATGATGAGTCACAAATGGTCCTCTCTAAATTGCATAATGGTGAGGGATCAGCCCATTGTGGGTTTAGAGCTTTAACAAGAAGAGTATTACTCTCCGGATATTATTGGCCATCAATTATGAAAGATGCTAAGGAATTGGTGAGGAGGTGTGATCCATGCCAGAGGTACAACAATGAAATTCATGTACCAGCCATTCCTTTGGAGTCAATTTCTGAGCCCATCCCTTTTGCTCGATGGGGGTTGGACTTAGTAGGGCCTCTCCCGGTGGCGTCCGGAGGGAGTAGAACTATAATTGTGGCCATTGACTACTTCTCAAAGTGGATAGAAGCAGCTCCCCTGGCAGGGACAACATCAAAAGCTGTCATAAAATTCATTATGTCCAACATATGTTGCAGATTTGGTGTCCCACAGAAAATAACAACAGGCAATGGGCCACAGTTTGACAACAGAGAAATGGAAAGCTTCTGTGCCTCAAGGGGTATACAACATTATTTTTCTTCACCTTTCCATCCACAAGCAAATGGGCAAGTTGAAGTGGCTAATAGGACTATACTGTCCGGTTTAAGGAAGAATCTGGAAGGGGCTGCTGGAAAGTGGCCTAGTTATTTACAAGAAGTCTTGTGGGCCTACCGGACAACACCTGGGGCTGCAACACAAGAATCACCCTTTGCCTTGGTCTATGGAATGGATGCAGTAGCCCCCATAGAGAAGACACTCCCTTCCTTTCGTGTTCACAACTTCTCCGGGCACGCTAATGAGATGGCCATCAGAAATCAACTTGATTTAATAGTAGAAAGACGGGTTAAAGCTCGCCTTAGAGTGGCACACTATCAGGGCTTCATGAGAAGCAGGTTTGCTTCTAAAGTTAAAAGAAGAGATTTCCAACCAGGGGACAAAGTATTGAGGAAGGTCTTCTTACACACTAAAGAAAAGCTCTTCGGAAAGCTGGCCCCTACCTGGGAGGGTCCCTATATCGTGGTTGAAAGAATCAATCCTGGAACTTATTGGTTGGAAGACAAAGATGGCAGGGTTCTAACTCATCCTTGGAATATTGAGCATCTCCGAATGTACTTGGAATGACACTTGTGTAAATATTTACTTGTTTAAACATCCATGTAAATATTTGGGGGCATACCTTCCCCTCTTCGGTAGCACGGAGAGTTTTCAATGAAATTTGATGCCTTCTTCAAAATTTTCTAAGTATTTTCAAAATTCTATCTCTTGTCATACTACCCGGACTGAAAGATCTAAGGGGCTATTTAAACTCTAGCCGGAGAATCTCAACACTCTCACAATGCAATAACTAAAAGCTACTTAAACTCTAGCTATCTAAACTAAAACAAATAATGAAAGAAGATGATGGTTGTGCAAAATAGAAACATTCAATCAACAACTTAAAATTGCCTTGGCCTTCCAAGGACTTTCGAACAAGTCAGGGTACAGCACAAAAAAAAACATGTCCGAACAAATACGGACATCATTACAAAAAGAGTGCCTTGGCCTTCCAAGGACTTTAGTTTGAATGAAAGATAAACAAAATAAACCATAAATTAAGGTTGAGCCTTTGAAGATGGCTCGCCCTCATCTGTTTTCTTGCCCTTGATGTCGCTCCCCTCTTCGACTACCTTCTTGCCCTTGGGATCAATCTCCTCTTCGCCTGGGCTCTCTCCGGTTTTCTCTTCATTATCAGATGAGGACTCACCGGACAACCCTTCTTCGACCATTGTATAAAATGGAAGGTCATCATCATCCATATAGAGCCATAAGTCCCCCAGGGTCCTCTTCGGGAATTTTTCGTGAAAAAAGGAGAACCATATCAGACTTCACCCTTTGAACCATTAACTCTTTGATTTTTATCATCTCTCTGGCATAGGCATTAATCTTGGCCTTGATTGTGGCCTCTTGGTCCCTTAGCAAAGCATTTTTCTCCTCAACAGACTGAGTTACTGCATTTTCTAGAGCGATCTTATCAGTAGTCAGGTTGGTGATGAGCTTCTCCTTTGCAGCAGTTTCTCCCCTTGAGGTTGTCAGGTCCTTCTCCATACCAGACAGCTTCTCCTGAAGATCTTTTATGGTTTCTTCTAGGGTGGAAAATTTTGTGTTGCTTTCATTTTGCTTCCTCTTCAGCTCCTCATTTGCTTCCTTAAGCAAGTCAGCATTGGTGGTGGCAGTGCGTAGGTCTTCGGACAGCTTTTCCTTATCAGACTTGAGGTCTTTGATGGTGTCTGCTTGACTCCGGACTTGCCTCTCCAATGTGAGAACTGGCTGCACATTACTAAGCAAGGAATGGGCTATAGTATCCTTCTCACTAGAAACCATGAAAGTCTTACCGTTGAAATTGACCGTATTGGAGCTGCTCGGAGGGATGTAAGGCCCTGCGAACTCGTCTCTAGGGAGGCCAAGAAAATATTCGCCAAGTCCCACCAGACCGGTGATGTCCACTTCATCCAAATTGAGCTCTCCCCCCTCAACTTCATCAGTGTGGAATTCTCTTGGGATCTCTTCGGCCAGCGTTGGGTCAGAGGGGCCAGTAGGAAAAGAGGGCTCCGGATCCCGGAGAGCAAGCTCATCTCCTTGTGAAGTCTTTTTCTTCTTGACTTCCCGGTCAGCGCTTTCACCAACTTGCTTGCGAGTCCTCTTGGGAGCCCTTGGAGGTTTTGGAAGGTCTACTTCCTGTCTCTCAGTCTCCTGCTCCACCACCTGCAAGAGGGCTGCATCAATTTGAACCTGAGCCGGCCCCTCCGGGTCTGCCGGGGCATCCTTCTCAGCATCGCTCGCCACCTTTTTGCCTTTTCTCCTGCCTTTCATTTTGCTTGGGGCTTTAGCCCGGGCAGGCAGGTAGAGTGTCCCATCTAGTTCGTGAGACCTTCTAAGCACAGTGTCTTTATCAGGCTGGGTGGTGAGCTCCTCCCAAGTTAGGTCTCTCCGACCGGTGGTGTTCCACAGGTGAGACCTTGCAAGATTTCCAGTAGTGAAGGCTTTGTGGAATCGATTCTCCCAGTTCTATGCGGCCCAAGCGTTGATTTTGCCACAGGTAGTCTGTCCGGCCTTCAGATAATCCCCAAACTTCTTTAGCAGCTCTGCTAGAACGAAAGAGAAACTGGTTAGTTTAAACTTAACTTAAAAAAAAAAAAAAAACGGACAGAGACTTAAGGTAATAAACTTACGATCACTCCTCCACCTACTCCTGAGGAGGCTTGGGTTCTCTCCGGCCTTGATTTTCTTGTCGTTTTCCCATGAGCCACTGACAAACAAGAATTGGCTCCTCTATTTGCTCTCTGACTCCAAGAGGTCATCAACAGCCTTGAGATTGTTCCCCATGTTGAAATGGTAGAAGGGGAATTGGTGATGCTTGCAAAGGTTGGCCACTGCTGCGAACTCTTCCATGGGAAGAGGGATCCCAGACAGCCTGGATGCCATGATACATGACATCAAAGTGAACCAGCCATTGGGACTTAGCTGAGTTGGGCAGAGCTTGACCAGATGGAAGTACCGTACGATCTCCGGGTCCAGTGGGAACCTGAGTCCCCAGTTAAATAGCTCTGTAAAGAAGACTATTTCATTTCGTTTACAGTCCATCGGGGTCTCCGGATCAATGGGGATCCTAATCTTCACATTTTCGGGGATCCCCCATTTTGTGCGCATCCGACCCAGGTCTGAAGTATGGATTAATGCGTACTTGGTCTTCTGCAAGGCCAACAGGTACTTGAGCTCGACTTTGTGAAAACACGGCCCCACTCTTCCCTCAAGGCACTCCGGCAGCTCCGGATGCCTCAAGTACAGATTCTCCTTGCCTTTCTGGGCAGCAACAGCAGTAGTATCAGCCTGTTCGGAGGACTCGGACTCGAAAGGGACCTCTTCAGCAGAGTCCTCCATTCTCTCCTCAATAACCGTTGGGGGAGCTTCTGTGGTAGTGATCCGGGGAGGGTTGATGCTTGCCACAGCCTGGCCTCCGGACTGTTGACTGTCTGTTTTCTTCTGACTTCTCACGTCAGATTGGGGCTCGGAGGCAGAAGTCTCTCTTGCAGGAACCGGGCTCCTGGCCTCCAGACCGGTTGGCCTCTCCCGGGGGGCTCTAATAGGCATTCTAGACCCAGAATCACTATTTTTTTTCCCCGATTTTGAGGGAGTATTTTTAGAGGTTAGTCCCTTGACTAACCGGCTTGGCCTCTTAATGACTAACTTCTCCGGAGAGTGGTCAGAATCAGACCCCATGGCTATAAAAGGTGAGGGTTTCCTAACACTTGTAGCGGTAACTCCTGGTTCAACAGCAGGTATTAACTCCTGAACTGAGGAACCAGATACTATGGGTGAGAGGGTGGATTGAAAGAGTTTTTTGGGCTTGGTACCTTTGGAGGAGGATGAGCCTCGATCCGATTCTGTAACAGAAGCAACTGGTCTCTCAACTGGTGATGATGGTAGCCCTGCTGCTATTCGCCTTTCTTTCTCGACCTTCTGCGCTTTCTCCAACTCCAAAAGGTTGAGCCAACCACCTTTGATCAATGCTGTTCTTGCTGTAAACATAAACTGCCAAGGAATTTTTTGTTCTAGAGAGAGAAAGCTCTGAGTAAATTTGCAGAGTAAAATTTGAAAGAGATGGTAAAACAGCGGAAAATGAATGTGAATTTATAGTAGATTTGAAAAAAGGAGTTGATTCCTAGGAGAATCCGAAAAGTTGGGCAATAATTAAAAGACGACGCTGATGTCACTATTGGTAATTAAAGAGGTTACTTGTTAAAGAAGGTGGTGCGAAATTCAAGGTAAAAAAACGGCTGGAGTGGCCAATCAGAGAGCGACACGTGTCCCACTAACTCTGACAAAAACCATTTGGAATTCGTAAAGCTTAACCTGTCCGGGTATACCCACAGTTCTGTCTGAATTGAGAACCACTTCATTCATCGGACTGTTTTTCAGTTCTTTGACAAGAACACTTGCTCAAACACCTAAAAAAGGGGCTCCTGATGAGTCCGAATTTAGCATGCTCCCCGGAAGGGTAAATCAGTCTAAGTCTCTTTGAACACCGGACAGGCTACAAGGACATAAATCGAACAGGTCACTTCCGGACAAATTACTTTGAACACCATAAGCTTAAGACTGTTCGAACTATGACTAAAGTACTAAAAAACCTAAACACTTCCTGACTAAGCTACTTGCTCTCATGCTTAGAGCTCATGGGTCTTTAATCATGACCCGGGTCCATTAAACATGACCCGAAAGCCCATAAGGGCCCAAACATCATACTATAAATACCCAACCACCAGCATTAACTATGGGTAATGAGAATTAACTGCTACCAAGCTGCTTAATCATCTTTCTAATCTCTATTCTAACCGTTAAACACCCATACACTACCGTTAAACACCCATACACTACCATTAAACACCCATACACCACCGTTAAACACCCATACACCACCTTGAAACTCCACTTGAAATTACTAGCCTACCCTCAGGTAGTTATTATCCACACCAAAATTAAACAAAGTCCTTTGAACTAGTTAATCAGTTGGGACACATTAAACAAAGTCCTTCGAACTGATTGGTTTGATAAAACGAATTAAACAAAATTGTGTGAAATAAATAAAATACTGAAGGAAGTTCGAAGGCAAATCAGAACTATATGAATGAAAAGTTGGAAATTAGATCAAAATAAAACAGAGGATTGTTATGTCAAAAATTAATATCCGAACACAACAAAATGCCTTAGCCTTCTAAGGACTTTAGTACGAATTGCATAAAACAAGATGCCTTGGCCATCCAAGGACTTTCAGTTATATGGGTAAAATAAATATTATCTTTAGGGCTCTTTCCCTTTGGTATCGGTTGGATCATCAGTTGGTGGGGAGCTAGTGGTCTCAGCACTTGAGCCTTCTCCTTCGTCAGAATCACTGCTACCACTTGTAGTGTTGCCATACTTGTCTCCATCGGCCAAGCTATGGTAGGGGATTTGGGCAAAGGGAACATACCCCCCATAGTGAGCCTAATTTCTTCGAAGGAAAAGTCTGGTGAAATAGCAACACCATGTCAGCTTTGACTTGGTCATCTCGCTTCTCTAAAGAATCCACCACTTTAGCAGCATACTTCTCAGTAGCTTCCTTAATATCTTTCTTCTTACTCTCATGAAGAGTAGCCAGTTCGGTGTATTTCTCCTTCACAAGTGTCTCCAATCTCTCTTTCTCATCGGACAAAGCCTTGATTGTGTTACTATCGGAAGTTTGCTGATCTGTGAAGACTTTAACTTCATCAGCATGTTTCTTCTGCAGTGCTTCGTAACTTTCCTTCCATTAATCTAAACCCTCTATTGCTGCAGCCAACTCAGTAGCTTTCTGCTCTCTATCTTTCGCGAGGTCTTTGGCCTGGGTCTGTTCGGAAACCAGGGAACTTTTCAGGGCATTATTCTCATTGTTGAGTTGATTGATCGTGTCTCCTCGTTCCCAAACTTCCTTTTACAGTTCAGAGATACTACTGATATATCCCAACAAAGAATGACTTAAAGGCATTTCATCTTTGTTAACTTCGGAGGTATGGCCTTCGTAGACGATCCCATTCTTCATAGGAGAATGTGGGAAGGCTTTGTCAAAGTCTTCCTTATCAAAATCACCGAAGATGTTTTGTAATTTCTCAAGAGATACTTGACCAATATCATCAGTCGAAGGTTTCGGAGTAGAAGGGTCAGGTGCGTTAAGGTATGGATCCCGAAGGATTGGGTCCTCTGGCAGTTTTATCGGAGTCTTGACAGAGGCTCCAGTAGGCTATTCAGTTGGTATCTCCGAGGGGCGCACTACCAACTCAGACCCTGTCACAGCTCTTTGAAGGCCCTCGAATTTTTTCTCAGCCTTCTTCTTTTTCCGGCCTCCCTCATGGCTTCCTTTGTGACCTCGTTTATGGCCACGCTTTTTGGGTTTAGCAGCTGATTCCTCTTGTTTTTCTAATTGAGTGCTAACTTCAACTGCTTCAAGGAGGGCTGAAGCAATTCCGGGATTGGTTGAAGGGGGTTCGATTGTGTCCTTCGAAGCAGCTTTCTTTCTCTTCTCTTGGATTTTTCCTAGATGAGCAAGACATTTGTGCCTTGAGGGAAGATATACTTTCCCATCTTTCTGCTCGGTCCATTCAAGAATTTCCTCCGAAGACGGGGAAACTATTAGCTCTTCCCATATTAGATCTTTTTTTTCGGTGATGTTCCACAAGTGAGATCGAATCAAGTTCCCGAAGGTGAAGGCGTTGTGAAACTCCAACCCCCACCATTCGGAGGCCCATGTATTCAGCTTCCTCAAGGCTGCCTTGCCACTCTCTACGTAACCAGAGAACACTTTGGCAAAAGTTGCCAGAAAATAAAATAAATTAGTTAAATAAATAAGTAGTTCGGAAAAAAGAAGAGAAAGATATTGAAGTACTAACCATTGCTGGTCCATCGGTTAACTAGTTGACTTGGGTTAGTATCAGCCCTGATCTTACGCCCATTCTCCCAAGCACCACTCAAGAATAAAAACTGAGTCCGCCATGTTTCTCAGACTCAAGTAGATCAATTAAGACCTTCTGGTTGTTAGAGACGTTGTATTGGTAGAATGGGATGCGATGATTTTTGCTTAGTCCCGCCATAGCAGCAAACTCTTCCATGGAAATGGGAATATTTGCCAACCTGGATGCCATGATTGTGGCTATCAATGTGTACCACGCATTAGGCATCAGCTGACTGGGGCATATCCTAATCAAATTAAAGTACCAGACGATCTCCGGATCTAAGGGGAATCTCAAGCCCCAGTTTAGAACTTCAGTGTACACCACCAGTTCGGAGGACTTGCAGTCCATCGGAGTCTATGGGTGGACAAGAATTCGGACTTTACGGAATCTGGGATGCCCCATTTAGCTCTGATCCTATCTAGCTCATCGGCATGAAAGTACACATAGTTAATTTGTTGCAGGGCTAAAAGGTATTTAATGCTTACCTTCCTGAAATTTGGCCCAACTTTCCGCTGCAATTCCTCTGGAAGATTATGGGCGTTAGGTTGCCCCACCTTTCCTCTAGTCGTTGATACAGACTGACCTTCCTCAGTCTGTTCGGAAGCCTCAAAGTGAGTATCAGACTCACTGGTTTCTTTTTGTTCTCCTACAACTTTGGAAGGTTTCTCCTTAGGCTGTTCGGACACAGGGTTCGAAGGCCCAACTGCCTTTTCTTTGATTTGTACCGAGGGGGTAGTTTTCAAACCACTTTTTTCAACTGATTTTGATGCCTCCTTAGCTTTGGCCTGACGGGTGATTCGTCGAGGTGTGGTTTCATCATCAGAACCCATCACGATAAAAGTAGATCTTTTTCTGATGCTGGAAACTGCTTTCTCCTTGGGAGGAGATTTTTGAATTACTGGTTTGTTGGCCTGAGGTCTGACCGGAGAAGTTTGTCGAGCTACTTTTTCCGGTAACTTTACAGGTTCTGATGATAATGGTGTCAAGGAAGGTACAAATGGAGGACGACGGGTTACCGGAGTCCTGGATGATGATGAACTTCAATCTAGTTCAGGGACGGTCTGAATCACTAAACCACCGGGAGAAATGGGAAAACCGGCGGTTATTCCAGCCTTCTTTTTCTCCTCATCTTGCTCTGACAGATTTAACCAACCACCTTGCCTAGTGCTGTTCGAGTTTTGAACATAAAATTTCCCACCCTTACAAAGTTACAAAATTTCAAGTAAAAGAAGGTGTTTATCTCTCTAAGAAGGAAAAGATTAGATGATAAAGATGAAGATAAATGAAACGGTGAGAGTTGATTTTTTATATGTAAGGCAAAAAGAATTTCAACAGTTGTTCCTAGGGATTTTGAATCGATTCGCACAAGTAAAGAGGGTAATCATTAGCCTACCTAGGACCTAGGAATGGTTACCAAGAGACGGTTCAAAAAGGTTGCTCATAGGTTGCCACGTGTTGAACAGAAGCCCAGAATTCAAAGAGTTGCTTTTTTGGCAGAATATGAAACGGTCCTTCGGACCTAGGATGCACAAAATAAAATTACAAGGTTTAACATTTCCGATCATGAGAAGATCACAAAAGTTAAAGGGGCAACTGATAAGGGTCTGATATGTTCGAACGCCTCCTCCCTTAAACATAAGGAGGGCAGGTCGGACATTATCCGACCACTACAAATTGAGCACTTTTCCACCTAAGTAAATGACCATCGGACAAATGTATAATAGACCTTCGAACTAAGGTGATTATTTGATATTTAAACTAAAAAGACTTGGGCCTAAAGCCCATATATAAAATCCAAAAACTAAAGGATCCGACCAATAAGGCCCATGGGTCGCAGAATCTATAAATACCCCCAACCAACTCATTTAAGAGGGTTGGACTTTTTAAACAGAATACTTAATACTAAGCACACACCTCTTTTCTCTCACAACACACTACAAAAACACTTAATCCTTTACATAATTCCCACATAATACCCAAACTGCCCTTACACCACAAATTTGTATTATCAGATATCTACGCGATTACTTCTATAATTGGTTTTCTTTTGTTGGTCGGGTTCTCAATTATTTTATTTCAATGATTATTTATCAATGGGAACACCTATCAACTATAACAAACACATCATTGCGCATGGATTGATCGCCAAATTCCAAAAACTGTCTACTTTAACATGTTATACATTTACATGTCAGGTTAAATTATGTAGTCAAAACTTTGGAAAAACAACAGCATCAAACACGTATTTGAAAGATAAAATCAGTTGAGAAAAAACTAATACAGAAGCAGTTCAAAGAAGTTAAACATAAGACCGTTTTCTTCGGTTTATGTTTTCGTTATTTTTTTGGTTGTACTTAAGATATTATGTTAGTGAAATGAAATTAACTCTTTCACATAAAACTTTATTTTCTATGTTTTGATTAAATCCGACATTCTAAAGCAGACAGATTAAAAATCCAACATTTAGGAGAAGCATAAAGATTGAAACTAACATTTGGTATCAGAGCCATAATGTCGCATACACCAGGACTTTATGATGGTTACACCAGTGTGGTAAGCGGCAGTGGGAACATGCAGACAGAAGTTTCTGGAGGTAGAGCTTGCAACAGGGAGAAATCTCTATCCTTCTAGTACCCGAATTTTTCTGATACAAACTACCAAGTATGGGATATGTAGATGAAAATTTTCATGCGCACTCATGGAGTTTGAGAAGCAGTGAAGTCAACGGTTGACACACAAATGGACCAACTTGCAGTCGATATACTCTACCAAGGGTTGAATGAAGAGACACTATATCAAATTCTGGATAAAGACACTGCAAAAGGAGTGTGGGATGCGTTGAAAGCGACTCATGTTGGAGCAGATCGTGGTGTTACCGTTAGAACTCAGGCGTTAAGAAGAGAACTCGACAACATGGACATGGCTGAGAATGAATCCATTTATGAATAAACCAAAAATATGACCATGATAGTAAGTAAGATAAGGTCTCTTAGAGCAAATGTTAACAACAATTATGTCATAAAAAAATTACTTAGATCGGTGTCGTTAAAATCCATGACAGTGGCCACCACTATTGAAGAGTTTGGTGATATCTCCTCCAAGTCTCTGGAATAAATAATAGGCTCTTTCAAAGCTTTTGAAGATAAGATGACAAAGCTTAAGGAGAAGAAAGGTGATGAAAATGTCTTGTACGCAAAGACAGATGTGTAAAATAGTGCTAAAGGCAGTTCTAGTAACAGAGGAAGAGGCCAAGGAAACAGAAGAGGCAGAGGCAGAGATAAGGGTGAATGCAAAAATATTTATAGAATAAAAGGTGACAGAAAAAAAAAGAACTTCACCTTTGATATAAAAAAGACAAGATGTTACAACTACAATAACTATGGTTATTTTGCTGCAAATTGTAAGGACAAGAAAGAAGAAAATTTCACTTAAATTAGCAAGTGGAGGATGATGCTACGTTTCTTGCAGCCACGGTATGTACTTTAAAAATAGAAAAGAAAAGTTTACTAATGAACAACGAAGAACAGAACATGGAAACTAATGACAGGTTAGGAGAGATGATATGGTACTTTGATAGTGGAGCCACTAATCATATGACATGATCAATAAACTTTCTAAGAACTTCGATAATTTCGTTAAAGGAGTAGTCAGATTTGGAGATGGATCTAAAATTAAAATACAAGGGAGAAGAGATACTACATTCAAAGGAAAATTAGGAAAGCAATTGAAGATGCAAAATGTATATTACATTTATAAATTAAAAAGTAATATCATTATATTGGACAACTAGATGAAGTTGATGCTAGAATGCCCATTGAAGAAGGCTTTTTGAATATCCTTGATGCAGAACAGCAGATGCTCGCCAAAATTCCAAGAGCAGAAAATTACCTTTACACTGTGAAACTTTCTATCACCAATCATGACTGTTTGCTGATCCGGAACAAGACTGCAGGAGCTTTGTGGCATGTTAGGTTTGGACACCTGAATTACAAAGCCCTATCGATGCTGGAAATGGATGAATTGGTCAGAAGCTTGAGAAGAGTTAAAATGATCGATCAAGACATGTGAAAATTGCACTGTCAGTAAACAACACATGAAATCATTTCCAAAGATGACCGTGTATCAAGCAAAAGAGAATTTGGAACTTGTTCCCGTGGACTTGTGTGGATATATCTCACCAATAACTCATGGAGGCAATAACTATTTTGCTTTGTTTGTTGATGATTATAGTAGATATATGTGGCTTGAATTCATTAGGCAGAAGAGTGATTGCTTTATGATATTTAATAAGTAGAAGATCATAGTTGAAATGCAGTCTGGTAACAAGTTAAAAATGCTTAGACCAGACAGAGGGGGTGATTTTTTGTCAAATGAATTCTCCTCAACAAAATGGGATTGTAGAGAGAAGGAATAAAAAAATTGTTGAAATGGCAGGATGTCTACTGAAAGAGAAGAATATACCAGCAATGTTTTTGGCAGAAGTCGTTCGTACTGCAGTCCACATCTTTAATCGATATCTAACGAAATGGGTTAATAGAAAAACTTCATACCAAGTTTGGTTTGGAAGAACAACTGCTATTGGGTATTTTAAAATTTTCGGCTGCATTGGATATGCCAAAACCTGAAACCACACTTAAGAAAATTGGAAGATTGGAGTGCAAAATGGTGTTTTTAGGATACGAATCTGGTGCAAAGTCATATCGATTTGTTTGTCCATAAACTATGAAACTTGTTACTAGTAGAGATGTTGTTTTTGCGGAATCAGAAGCTTGGAACTGGGATAAAATGAAAGATAGAAGCTTTGCAAAAAAATCAAGGAAACAAATTAACCATCTCTGTCCACGATTTCGTAAATCACAATAAAAGAGATGAAATTTCGCCCCGTTTAGGCGAACCGAAATTACAAAATCGATTTTCTCAATCAGATGGAGAATTGACTCCTGAACCTGGTACGATTTTAAAGTAGAATCTACATCCTGTCTTAAATCAAGAATCATCTTCTCAAACAATCTTCGATGAATCGTGGGACGAACCTAAAAAATTTAGGTCATTAAGAAAAAAAATGTTGAAACAAATGAAGTCGAAGTTGAATTTACACGAGAAGATTATGTGATTTTACTTTCTGCTGAAGAACCAACCACTTTTGAAGAAGCCACGACAGATGAAGAGTGGTGTCATGTGATGAGAGAGGAGATTCAGTCGATTAAGAGGAATGCTACATGGGAATTTTCAAAACTTCCTAAGGGTCACAAAGCAATTGGTCTCAAGTGGGTTTTCAAAGTAAATAAGAATCTAGATGAAGAAGTCGTCAAACACAAAGCTAGATTGGTGACCAAATGATATGTTCAAAAGAAAGGTATTGATTTTGATGAAGTTTTTTCCCTCGTTGCTAGGATGGAAACGGTGAGAGTGATTTTAGCTATGACTGCTCAACACTCATGGCAAGTGCATCATATGGATGTCAAATCAGTATTTTTCAATAGAGATCTGAGAGCAGAAGTTTATGTCAAACAGCCACCGGGATTTGTTAAGAAAGCAAAGGAAAATTAGGTTTTGAAACTCACAAAAGCACTTTATGGCCTGAAGCAAGCTCCACGAGCTTGGAATGTTGAGCTAGATATGTGTTTCCAAATACTTGGATTAGAGAAATGTCCATAAGAGCATGATTTGTATAAGAGACGTTTGAATGATGAAACTCAAATTGTTGGGGTCTATGTAAATGATCTAATAATAACTGGTACAAGACTTGCAGGAATTTTGGAGTTCAAGCAACAGATGAAGAAATTGTTTGATATGAGTGACTTGGGATTATTGAGTTATTATCTTGGAATTCAAGTTGTTCAGAGACCAGGCTACATCAGTTTAAGTCAGTCAAGCTATGCCCTTAAGATCTTGGAGAAGTTGAATATGGAGGATTGTAAACCGTGCAAAGTCCCTATGGATTCACACATGAAAGTGTGCAAAGATAATGATAACCCACTTGTAGACGTGACATTGTATCGCAGTATCATTGGCAGCCTGCGTTACTTTGTGAATACAAGGTCTGATCTAGCATTCTCAGTAGGAGTTGTAAGTAGGTTCATGGAAAGACCATCCATGAAACATTTCGGTGCTTTCAAACAAATCTTGAGGTACATCAAAGGTACTTTAAATTTGGGTTGTGTGTATGAAGCAGGTGAGGCTGAAAATTTCAAGTTAGTTGGATATAGTGATAGTGATCTAGCAGGATATGTTGATGATAGAAAAAGTACATCGGGTATTCTGTTCTTGCTAGGAAGAGTCCTATTACATGTATGTCACAAAACAAGAAAATAGTAGCATTGTCTTCATGTGAGGCTGAGTATGTAGCAACCACAACTAGAGTTTGTCAAGGCATTTGGTTGAAGAATCTGTTGGAGGAGATGACTGGAGAAAAGTCTAAAGGTGTTGTGATTAAGATTCACAACAAGTCTGCAATATCACTTGTAAAGAATCTAGTGGTTCACAGTAGACGTAAACACATTGATGTGAGATTTCACTTCATAAGAGAGTGTTTGCTGAAGAGGGATTTTAGAGTAGAGTATCTCAAAACAAAGAATCAAATTGCAGACCTCTTGACAAAACCATTGAACAAAGATAGACTTGAAATGTTTAGTAAATAGATTGGTGTTGGAAGATCTAGTGACTACAAAATTGAGGGAGAGAAATGTGAGGTTAAATTATGTAATCAAAACTTTGGGAAAACAACAACGTCAAACACGCCTTTATAGATAAAATCAGTTGAGAAAAAACTGATACGAAAGCGGTTCGAAGAAGTTAAACATAAGACCGTTTTCTTCGGTTTATATTTTATTTTGTTGTACTTAAGATATTATGTTAGTGAAATAAAATTAACTCTTTCACATAAAACTTTGTTTTTTCTGTTTTGATTAAATCCTACCTTCTAAAGGAGACATGTTAAAAATCCAACATTTAGCAGAAGCATAAGGATTGAAAACTAACATTACCTCTGTTACCTTGATGACACATTCAAATTCTCCCTCGCTGTTGGTTGTGTATTGATCTTCTCTACAGTGGCAGGTGCATCATTGACCAGGTACATGTATTTCAACAACGAGCGTAGCAGTTATAATTGTATACAGGTCATTTGGTCTAGCTGCAAGCCCAATAACAGAACATTGAGGTAGAATATTTTTAGAACTATTTTGAGGCGGAAAATATTAAGAACTGTTGTCAATCTAGTAGTAAATTTCATGGTCGTTGCATGTTTACTTATTGAAACCATTGGATGTGAATGGATAAATAAGCGGACGGCAGTTATATTTGTAAAAATCACCACAACATTTGCATGCAGCCAAGGAGAAGTAGCACGAGCAATTCATTTAATTTTCTTCGGCAGAGGAATGAAGAAGAACAAGTCTGATGACAATCAATAGAACAGTTGCCATATTTGTTCAGGAACTGTTTTATTTTGAATTCTCTTGTCTGTTTTTTTATTGATTTAATGAGATATGTTGCACACACCTTAGCCCAGCCATTAGAGATGGCCTAAAGGGTAGAATCAAAACGTGTTGGGTGCTATAAGATAATATAGCATGTTCTGATTAGCGTGAAGTGCTCAATTTTCTCTAACTACACCAAAAACCATACCGGCATTTTTAATTAATGCATGTCATTCACTGCTAAAAAAGAATTTCGAGCTACATCCAAATCTAATTTTACACCAAAACATGAGTTTTTTTAGTACAACAAAGGACCAACATATCTTCATGTTCCCTCTTTAAGTTTGACAAAGAATTTATATCTGAAGCTTGTCCTCCAAAGCTTGAGAGCAAATTTCAGTCATCATATGGTAAAAAGAAAGCAAATCAGAAAGCTGTTCAACAGACATTTTTCCAATGATTGCTTTTGCGGTTCTCTCCCTCTCTTGGGTCATCTTCAATCTCTTCCGATACGCTGAGGCATTCCTCACCGTTGCTCCCATCTGAGTCAGCCGATTCTGTTGTTGCACACTTAATGCTGTATTTGCCTAATATCATGACAACACATTTTTGTTACGGAAGTTAATGAAGTAAAGTGTAACAAAAATTTGTTGTCATGATATTAGGACATATACGACATGTTCTTTTGCTAGAGAGGAAAATTTGCTAGTACGGGATTCGACCCATTTCTCCATGTTCTTTTTGTGAAAGTTCAATGACAAACTCTTCAAAATAGGTGAGATTTCAACTCACCATCTACTTTACAACGAGATATATTTCCACTCCAAAATAGGCCAAAAGTATAATCCCAAGGCCATAATATTTTCCTTTGTAACTCGTCTAAGGACATTTGTTAATCAAACCTATATAACCTTTGTCTAGATACTGGAGCAAAATTGTATTTTAAAGCTGTTGTTTTTGGATAAAGCTTAACCATTTATTATATATACAAGCCAAAGGTGGATTTGTATCAGTTGTAGTTTCAAATTTAATTTTAAGCTTACCTGAAGAAAGTCTGCACCAACTTCTAGTTCAGATCGATGGCCTTCAAGCCCGCCGCCGCCAGAACTGTACATGTTTCTCGCAACGGAGAAACTTCGAACAATTGTTCTTCTCTTCATCTCCAGTTCTTCGTGTGAAGCTTCAGACACAGTTACTCGGCTGCTCAATTTCTTTGAATATGCTATCACTGCCTTCACAAATTCCTACACAACAACCCATGTATTAGAATTGTTGGGAATAGCCCACCTCAAATCGCAAATCGTTATACAACACAAATTCCTAGAACCGCAATATAAATTAACAAAAACAAAATAAACATATGTGAAACAAATTATGATCCAAGTTACCTGATAGGCTTTGGGGCAACCAGGATAATCAAAAGCATCTGAATCTTGATGTCTCATTCTCTCTGGATGAAACTGAAGTCCCATCATGAATCTACCTTCTTCTGGTCTATACATATTGGGATCGTAAAATCCTTCAATCAAGCCATCCAGTGCATAAGCCATGGGCACAAACCTATCTGCTAATTTCTTCACTCCTTGATGATGATAGCTATTCACTTTTATTCCCATCTCACTTTCTTCCAAAGATTCTTTAAACCATTCATGTAACGGAGTTTCCTCCAACACTCTAACCAAATGCCTATGCCCATCGTAATCCTCATAACTTATATGTTCCACTTTTTCTTCTCCTATATTTAAATTCCTGGACATTTCTTTTTCAATGTCTTGATACAATGTACCACCACAAGCAACATTCAAGACTTGTGATCCTCTGCATATTCCTAAAAATGGTATGTTTCTTTCGAGGCATAGTTTTGCAAGACTCAACTCGATGGAGTCTTTTTCTGAATCGATGGATGTGTCGCTCACGTGCAGATTCTTTATCTCTTCGAGGTCTTCTTTAGAGATGTTAGATAGTCCTGAGTCGTAATGGGAAGGGTCGATGTCTTCTCCTTCACAGAGGAGGACACCGTGGATGGGCTCGAAGCTTTGTAGTAGCCTGTGGACTCCACTTACGCGAGGAACAATCACAGGCACTGCTCCGTAGCTTACAATCAAATCAAGGTGATACTCTCCTGCCAGTTACAATACAACAACAATATTATATTAAGGATTTACGAACACTTTAGAGACAAAAACTCTAACAGCATTTCTTTGTGAGTTCACGACCGTATTTTGTCTCTCCAAAACTAAAGTAGTCATTTCAGACCATCAATCTTTGCATTCGGTATGCTTTCTTATATCCAAATGTGTCTATTTTAAAATTTTGAATTTGCCTATCACAAATGAAATAGTAATAGAAGAATAGAATCTGATGGGAAAATTAAGACCTTTTTGACACAATCATTCAAAATTATCATGTACATTCACAATTAAAAAACAAAAATTCAAAAAATACAATGCTGGCTCTCTAGGCAAAAAGTCCGATTATTAACTATTAACGAGAGAGAGAGAGAGAAGAAACTAACCAACAAAATCGACAAACTTATTCTTGCGAACGGTTCGACGGGAGACGATGAGAACTCTGGGTAGAATCATGGAAAGATCTGTAGTCATTTCTTTGATGTTATTGAAAAAAAGGGTATGTATATGTATTATGTATAGATGTATTATGATTGTATAATCTAATCAATTTAGCTGAAACAAAAACCTATACTATGACAAACATTATATTCATATGATTTCGGGGTTTAATAGTAATCTAATAAGACTGGCTTCCTCTTTTTTCGTATTGTCTGAAGACCGACTTAGTTATATATACTGCAATTTCAAAGAAGAGGGAGGCAGTTCAGTAGCCGCATATACAAACACAACCCTTGTTTAACTTAGAGATAGTTTAGACCTAATATGGCAAGCGTATATAATTTTATCTCTTTTGAAAATATGTGATGCCCCCATTTATGGCATGCGTTGAATAAGGATAATGTTGTTATTAGAAAAGGTGAAAGTGATTAGACGCTGATTAGGAGTTTAATGGATAGGATAGGACATAGGCATTTCATTATTTTCAGGTTAGTTAATAATAATAATAATGATAATAATAATAATTTCCATCCATCCTCATTTAATTTTATTGCGGAAGTTTTCTATTTAATTCTCTAAGTTAGCTGACGTTTTATATGGTTTTTTGTTTATATTATTTAGGGTACTCCATCAATCAATTTTGGAGTTCGATAAAATACAAATGCTAATCTAATTATAAATTTTTTATATATAAGAACTATTTAGATTTTTCTCTAATATTAGTATATTTTTAATTAATTTTTTTATATAATTAAATTTCCATAAATTTTAAGATATAGTTAAAAAAATCGAATATATAACACTATTTTCGTTTTTCAAATTTATTAAACTTTTTTTTTGTATTATATAATTTTGTGCAATTCGGTTGCGAAATAAATATTTTTTTTTTCTATATAAAAAATTATATCTTTCAAATGATATATAAAAATATCGAAAATATCATTGATTTTATTTGAAACGTACAATTCTTTCGATTTGAGAGTAACAGATTTCTTAACAAAAGATATGGTATGTTATATAGAGGAACAAATCGTTGAAAAAGCGTATACATACAGGAATTGCACACATGCTGAAAAAATATGTGCAAATCATTGTATTATTCGTATCACGTATTTCTGTTTAATATATTTGGTTGTGATGTCTTTTGATTTTATGTGCAATGTATTTGTTTCTTATCTCTTTTAATTTTTGTTTAATTTTTTCGAGTTAAGTTTGATGTTTTCAAATCGTTAGCCAAATAACATAAAATGAATACATTAAAAAGATAAGTATTTGACGCAAATACATTACACTGACAAAGAGTTTAAAAAAATACATGTAATATTTTATAAGAATTCGCATAGATGGGTACTTGGTAGTGAATGACGAGTGCCTTATACATTTAAATCTTTTGATATGTTCTGCAACAAAAGATAAACGATAATTCCCAATATACTACTAATGCGGTACACAAGTTGATATAATAATGATGACCCTTGCACCAAAGGTGTTCTTTATAATGGAAAGCTACATTAAAAACAACAAAGAAAACATTCCAAACATAAATGTAAATCGTATATTACGACTTAAATTGAAAAAATATGGGAAGAACTTACATTCACAAAATAGTTATTATTAACAAAACCTAACAAGGTTTTCTCATTTTGAGACATGAGAGTGGGTGCACCACATAATGGTACATAAATGAAATTAATATTCGTCAAGCCCGACTGCCATACAAAATAGAAGATGCAGTTAAACTTTTATGCGATTGCGACTCTCATCTCTGAAATTACCACTAATTTTCTATACCAACAATATTTTCAAGTTAGTTTATACGTTCAACGCAATTTACTAACTCATCGATATAACTAAATATATGTTTTGTAATCGTCGAAAAAAATCCATAAGCTCTGTGTAAAGAGTCTTTCTAACCATCTTTCATCCATCTTGTTGTTCGTACAATGGAAACTAAATAAACAAATACTCGCAATGCCCATTAGATTTAACGTCATTAATCAAAGTTATAAAAGTTACAAAGCATATAACTCATTGTTTTAAGTATTTTGGATCAATAAAAAATAGTTTAGGATCATACTTTTTGCTTCTTACTTCAAATACTATCATTGACGTGCTATAACTAACCGTTCCACTTGATTGTGATGACATTGGGGGAGTTTTAAAATGTTAGTATCGCTCTATTTATGTAATATGAACGATGAAGTTTTGTTAAATTTACCTAGCAAAAGTTCACTTTCTTTTTTTTAATCTTCGAGGTGCTCGAATTGTGATTTTTCTCGTTTGGTGGATGCAACAACAACTGATAATTTATGTTTAACTGTAGAACGTCCACATCGTCTTTGATTCACTAAGGGTTTCAAGAGGGAAGTTATTTCTTGATGGAATATTTCAAAAAATACATGTAAATACGTTGCATATGTTATTCATTATTCGTTTCTTTGATGTTATAACAACATTTATCTAATTTTTATAGCTCTTTCACCGGCAGATTTGTAAGAACCGTTATATCTAAACTATTCGAATAACCTTCCAAAGATTCAAAAGGAGACGTTACATCAGGGAAGTGACATTCTTGAAACTTTGTGGAATACTTTAAAATATATTTCGATGAGCATTGATAGAAGATCACAAAATCCCATAAAGGATTTTGAGGATATAGACATATATATCAAAATTTTGACTGAACAAAAACTTTACCAGTTTTTTTTACAGTTATTGATAATAAATACGAAGCAGTTTAGAGAGATATCTTGAAACAATATCTCATTCTCTTAGTTAAATTAGCATATGCAATTATGGGAAGAAAGATAGCCAGACAACAAATTTTAAAGCCAACAAACAACAATGAGGTTATTCTATTATCAGAAGAAATCGGAATGAGACTAGCATAAAAATAGTAGGGTATAAAAAAACCAATATCATGAGGAAAATGATGAAGTGATCATTCAGAATCTACTGGAAGTTAGTGGACATCCTCATAATGGAAGAATAAATCCAAGTTAAAGTGTACACATTATGGAAAGCACAAACATACCAAGGATAATTGCTTTGAACTGTACTATCGCCGAGTTGTAACAATGGAGAGAAAGTATGCGACAAACACATAAACAAGAGATGGAGATGTTTTGGCTTAAATCCTTTGTGTCGTGGAGATTAAGATATTTTTTTAATCATCTAAATTGAGATTATTTTCGCTTATAGCCTTTCTTTAGCATGAAAATTGAGATTAGCCTTTTTACCACAGAGATGGAGATTTTTTTGGCCTATAACATTTTATTATTATTATTATAGAGACGGATATCATTTTGGCTTATAACGTTTTCGATTATAGAGATGGAGATTACTAGGCTTATCGCCATTTCTGTCATGGAGATGGATATTGGTGGTGATAATTATTGCATGAGGGTAGGCTTGTAATTTGTCTGGTGTTTAATAGTAGTATGTGAGTGTTTTATTTTTAGTGTAGAGAGTAGAGAGATAATTAAGCTGGCTGGTAGCAGTTAATTCTCATTATCCACACTTAATGCAGGTGGTTGGGTATTTATACCCTTATGTTTGGGCCCTTATGGGCTTTCGAGTCATGTTAAATGGACCCGGGTCATATTAAAAGACCCATGAGCTCTAAGTAGGAGAGCAAATAGCTTAGTCAAGTAGTGTTTAGGTTTTTTAGTACTTTTGTCATAGTTCGAACAGTCTTTTGGGCTGATATAAAAGATAAAAAGGTATGGGTCGTCCAAACAAATGGTGGATCTAGCACTATGGGATGTGGTGCAGGGGTGTGTTTAACTTCTCCATATGGAGACAAAATGTACCAGGCTATTTGTTTTTCTTTCAGGGCATCTAATAATGAGTCTGAATACGAAGCAGTTATAGCTGGTTTAAAGTTAGCCTACATTTGTGGGGCTAAGAGGGTCAAGCTACTAAGTGATTCCCAGCTTCTGGTCCACCATGCCCAAGGCCAATCTGAGGCTAAAAAGGAGCAGCTTGTGAAATATTTACTCCTCCTTAAGAATGAAGCACTCAAGTTTAAAGGTGTTGTTTATGAGCACATTCCCCGGGCAGAAAATGAGCTAGTAGACTCATTAGCAACCATAGCATATACGGAGTCATATCCATGGATCCATGTGCTGGAAAGCCCCTCCATTCAACTTAGTAAGGGTAAAGAAGAGGAAATTTTTGAAGTGCAAGTGAAACAACCTCAAGACTGGAGGTTTCCTCTCCTGCAATATCTCTCCGATGGTGTCGTCCCTCCAGATAAGTCACTAGCCAGAACATTAAAACACAAGGCTCGTGGTTTCATCATATTGAGAGAAGTGTTGTATAAAAAATCTTACAGTAAATCTCTCCTGCGATGTTTGGGGGATAAGGAATCTCAAGTAGTCCTCTCTGAATTGCATGATGGTGAGGGATCAGCCCATTGTGGATTCAGAGCTTTAACAAGAAGAGTTTTACTGTCCGGTTACTATTGGCCATCTATCATGAAAGATGCGAAGGAATTGGTAAGAAGGTGTGACCCATGCCAGAGGTACAGCAATGAAATTCATGTCCCAGCCATTCCTTTAGAGTCAATTTCTGAGCCTATTCCTTTTGCTCGATGGGGGTTGGATTTAGTAGGGCCTCTCCCTGTGGCGTCCGGAGGACGCAAAACTATAATTGTGGCCATAGACTACTTCTCGAAGTGGATTGAAGCAGCCCCTCTAGCAGGGACAACATCAAAAGCTGTTATAAAATTCATTCTATCCAACATCTGTTGCAGATTTGGTGTCCCACAAAAGATAACAAAAGACAATGGGCCACAGTTCGACAATAGGGAAATGGAGAGCTTCTGTGCCTCAAGGGGTATACAACATTGCTTCTCTTTTCCTTTCCACCCACGAGAAAATGGGCAAGTTGAAGTGGCTAATAGAACTATATTGTCCGGTTTAAAGAAGAATTTGGAATGGGCTGCTGGGAAGTGGCCTATTTATTTACAAGAAGTCTTATGGGCCTACCGGACAACACCTGGGGCTGCAACACAAGAGTCACCCTTTGCTTTGGTCTATGGGATGGATGCAGTAGCTCCCATAGAAGCAACTCTCCCGTCATTTCGTGTTCACAACTTCTCTGAACATGCTAACGAGGTGGCAATCAGAGGTCAACTTGATTTGATAGAAGAAAGACGAGTTAAAGCTCACCTTAGAGTTGCACACTATCAGGGCTTGATGAGAAGCAGGTTTGCTTCCAAAGTTAAAAGAAGAGATTTCCAACCAGGGGACAAAGTATTAAGGAAAGTCTTCTTACACACTAAAGAAAAGCTGTTCGGAAAGCTGGCCCCAACTTAGGAAGGTCTGTATATGGTTGTTGAAAGAATTAAACCTGGAACATATTGGTTGGAGGACAAAGATGGAAGATTTTTGACTCATCCTTGGAATATCGAGCATCTCCGGATGTACTTGGAGTAGCATTTGTAAAATATTTACTTGTTTAAACATCCATGTAAATATTTGGGGGCATACTCTTTCCTCCCTGGTGGCACGGGGAGGTTTTAATGAGGTGTCCGGGCTTTTGAATAAAATTTGATGCCTTCTTAAAAAATTTCCAAGTGTTTTAAGTTTTGTCCTTTGTCACACTATCCGGATTGAAATAACTAAGGGCTATTTAAACTCTAGCCGGAGAACTTAAACACTCTCACTATGAAATAACTAAAGGCTATTTAAACTCTAGCCAATAAAATTGGAACAGACTATGAAAGAAGATGAGAATTGCATGAAACAAAGATATTCATTAAAATAACTTAAGTGCCTTGGCCTTCCAAGGACTTTTCAAATTGTCAAAAACAGAACAGAAAACCTATCCGGTCAGTTGCCGGACACGGTTGCAAAAAAGAATGCCTTGGCCTTCCAAGGACTTTAGTTTGGATAACTAAGTAAAAACTGAATCATGAATTAAGGCTGAGCCTTAGAAGATGGCTCACCTTCATCTGTCTTTTCCTTCCCTTTGAAATCACTCTTCTCGTCGCCAGGTTTCTCCCCGGTGTGTTCTTCGTCATCTGAGGAATCACTAGAGTAGCCATACCTGTCGCCTTCATCCATCGTATGATACGGGAGGTCTTCAGGCTCAACATGAAGCCATAAATCCCCAGGTTCTTCTTCGGAAACTTCTCATGGAAGAGTAGGACCATGTCAGACCTCACCTTGGCATACATCTCCTGAGTGTCGATCACATTGTTGGCATAAGCATCGATCTTGGCTTGAATCTTAGCCTCCTGCTCCTTTAGCAAAGTCGCTTTCTCCTCGGGAGCCTTAGACACTGTATTCTCAAGAGCGATTTTATCATTGGTCAGGTTGGTGATGATTTGATCCTTAGCTTTGGATTCTCCCTTTGAGGTGGTAAGGTCTTTCTCCAGACCGGACAGCTTCTCCCGGAGCTCTCTAATGGTGTCCTCTAAAGTGGAGACTTTTGTGGTGCTTGCCTCTTGCTTTCTCTTCAACTCCTCGGTTTCCTCCTTTAAAATGTCAGCGTTGGAAGTGGAAGTGCGAAGGTCATCGGACAGCCTCTCTTTGTCAGACTTGAGATCTTTGATGATATCGGCCTGGTTTCGGACTTGTTTCTCCAACATAAGTACAGGTTGAACGTTGCTTAACAAAGAATGGGCTATGGGACACTTTCACTAGAAACGATAAAAGTCTTACCATTAAAAGTGACCGTGTTGGATGTGCTTGGAGGAAGGTAAGGCCCAACAAAGTCATCTCTGGGAAGATTGAGGAAGTATTCACCAAGCTCACCAAGACCGGTGATGTCTACTCCATCAATATTGATACCTCCCCCCTCAACCTCATCGGTATGAAAGTCACCCGGAATCTCCTCGGCATGCGTTGGGTCAGTAGGATCAGCTTGGAGAGAAGGCTCCGGAGCCCGGAGAGAAATCTCGTCTCCCTTAGAAGTCTTTTTCTTCTTGACCTCCCGGTCTGTGCTTTCGCTTCCCTGTTTACGATTTCTCTTGGAAGCCCTTGGAGGTTTTGGGAGGTTCGCTTCTTGCTTTTCAGTCTCTTGCTCCACCACTTCCAAGAGAGCAGCATCGATTTGGCTCTGCACTGGCCCCTCCGGGTCTATTGGAGCATCCTTCTCTGCATCAGCAGGGTTAGCACCACCCACCACCTTCTTGCCCTTCTTTTTCTTGCCTTTCATTTTGCTCGGGGCTTTGGCCAGGCCTGGCAGGAAGAGTGTCCCATCTGTTTTATGGGTCCTCTTAAGCACAACATCCGGAGGAGGCTGATTGGTGAGCTCCTCCCAAGTCAAGTCTCTCCGACCTGTGGTGTTCCACAAGTGAGACCTTGCCAAGTTGCCACTGGTAAAAGCAGCATGGAATCGGTTCCCCCACTTCTCCGTAGCCCAAACATTGATCTTGGACCAAGTAGCCTGCTCGGCTTTCTGATAGTCACTAAACTCTTTGGGCAGTACTGACAAGGCAAAAGTGAGACCCATTAGTTCGAACTACTTTAAAAAAAAGAAACAAAAGAATAAAGTGGAAGACTCAATCACTCCTCCACCTGCTTCTGAGAAGGCTTGGGTTCTCTCCAGACTTGATTTTTCTTTCATTCTCCCAAGCACCACTAACGAATAGGAACTGGGTCCTCCAATTCCTCTCCGCCTCCAACAAATCATCAACAGCCTTGAAGTCATCCCCCATATTGAAATGGTAAAAGGGGATGTTGGGGTTTCTGCACAGACTGGCCACAGCAGCAAACTCCTCCATTGGCAGAGGAATCCCGGAGAGCCTTGAGGCCATGATGCAGGTAATGAGGGTATACCAGGCGTTGGGGCTCAGCTGGCTCGGACAGAGTTTTATCAGATGGAAGTATCTGACAATCTCTAGGTCTAAAGGGAATCTGAGTCCCCAGTTGAATAGCTCCGTGAACATGACAACTTCGCTCAGTTTGCAGTCCATATGAGTCTCCGGGTGTATGGGGATCCTGATCTTCACATTCTCCGGTATTCCCCATTTCGTACGCATCCGGCCCAGCTCAGCTGTGTGGATGAACGCGTAGTTGATTTTCTGTAGGGCGAGGAGATAATTAACGCTGACTTTGTGAAAATAAGGCCCCACTCTTCCCTCGAGGCTCTCCGGCAGATCCGGATGCCTCAAATACAATTTTTCTTTGCCTTTGTCCTTCTTGTCAACTATTGCACTACTAGTCTGACCGGAGGGCTCAGACTCAAATGGAGCCTCTTCAACAGAGTCCTCCATAACTTCCTCCATAATTGTTGAAGGGATTTCAGCAGCAGTAGTGGGGGGAGGGTTCAAACTTGACTCAGCCTTGTCTCCAGACTGCTGGGCCTCTGTGTTCTTTTGGCTTCTGGCCTCCGGTAGAGTATCCGGAGCAGGTGCTTCTCTTTGAAGACTTGGACTGGTGCCCTCTGGACCGGACAGTCTGTCCTTGGGGGCTCTAATAGGCACCTCTGACCCGGTGCTGCTGTCTTTTGCCCCCGACTTTGAGGGAGGGTTTTTTTAGGCTAGTAGCTGTTACTCCTGGCTCGACAGTAGGCTCCGATTCCTGAACTGAGGAACCAGAGATAATGGGGGAAAGGTTGGTTTGAAATAGTTTTCTAGGCTTAGTGACTTTAGATGAAGAAGAGCCTTGATCTGACTCTGTGGCAGAGGTGATTGGTCTATCGACAGGCGAAGTGGGTAACCCTGCCGCAATTCGTCTTTCTCTTTCGACTTTTTGAGCCTTCTCTAACTCAGAAAGGTTGAGCCACCCGCCTTTGACCAGAGCGTTCCTCGCTGTAAACATAAACTATCGAACAAAGTTTTTGCTTTAGAGAGAGAGAGCTTTGGGAAATTTTGCAGAGTAAATGTGAAAGAGATGGTAAAACAGTAGAAAGTGAGTTTGTATTTATAGTAAATCTGAAAAAAGAAGTTGATTCCTAGGAGAATTCGAAAAGATTGGTAATGATTAAAGACGATGCTGATGTCATCACCTTTAATTAAGAGGTTGCTTTTCGAAGAAGGTGGGTTCGAAATTCAAGGTGAAAAAACGGCTGAAACAACCAATCAGAGAGCGACACGTGTCCCACGAACTCTGGCAAAAACCGTTTTGAATTCGTGAAGCTTTATCAGTCCGGATAAACCCATAGCCCAAATTGACAGACCTGTCCGGATTAAAACTACCCCTGATGTCGGACTGTTTTTCAGGTTTTTGACAAGAGTATTTGCACAAACACCTAAAAAAGGGGCTCCTGATGAGTCCGAATTCTGCATGCTCCCCGGACAATGACTGATCGGTCCAAGCTGTCCGGACCGGACAAATCACTTCAAACACTTAGCCCAAAGGACTGTTCGAACTATGACCTGTCCGGTCCAGAGAGCTTGGACCGATCTGTCCTTGTCCGGGGAGCATGCAGAATTCGGACTCATCAGATATTACTCGGCCTACAACCTTTTCTAGCATGGAGATGGAGATTACTTGGCATGTAGCCTTTTTTATTATGGAGGTGGAAGTCATTTAACTTATAGATTTTTCTCCATCATGAAGATGGAGATTACTTTAGCTTATAGCCTTCTCCAACATGAAAATGGAGATTATTTGGTGTTCCACTTTGGAGATCACTTGGCGATCTAGCACGGAGAAAGAGCATGAACACATTTGGCTTATACAAATAATATGTCGATTGTTTTGTAGTTCATCATCTTATTTTTGTGAATGATCAAATGTAACAAAACCAAATGTGTAGACAGTCTTACATGAACATGGTAACAACTTAACAATAATATAGAATATTACAAATACTATAGGTACAATAACGTCATGTTATGTTACTGTTATTACACACACAATAGTAGTATGACATGTTCATACATTATTTACTCCATTACACTAATGGTGTTTTGTACACATTACACTTAACTAAACTAATGGGACACACAATGATCGTTTACACAGAGGTGACAATGTTTTATGGCGCATACATATGTACTCTAAGGGAAATATGTTAATTTCCTGTCAAATCAGATCAAAAAAAAAGAAGGAAATCACAAAAACAAAAGTGAAATCAAAGACACAATTGTTAACGGAGTTCAGCAAATTATGCCTACGTCTCCGGACCTGCTGCAGATCAATTTTATTAGGAAGAACACAGTGACTACTGTTTCTAGTGAATACACAAAAAACCCTAACCCTAGGTTTTATAGAGACTGTAACACTTAAAAAGGGAAAAAAATATTACAGTCCTTAATGTGTAATTTATAACCCCCTAAAATTACACTGTCTTTTCAATTCACTCCAGTTCTCTTTAATGTGCTTAGCACTTGCCTCATCTCCACTGTCTTCACATTCTACTTGAAGGTTATGATACATTTTACTCAAGTGATGGCAAGCACTGGCTTCATTGGAAATGCAGATAAGTTCAGAAAAACTTAACAATCTCCCACTTGAAGACTGGTTTCAGCCTGTCTTCACACCTTGATCTATGCAGCAGATCTTTCTGGTCTTATTACTCTTGTAGACCAACTGAAGCTGAACACAACTTCAGTTTTTCAATGGCTACTATCTTTGTCAACATATCAGCTGGATTCTTGCTTCCTTGGATGTTTTCCAGTATTAGCACCTCATCTTCCAATAAAGATCTAATGAAGTGATAACGAAGACTGATGTGCTTGATTCTTGAATGAAATGTTGAATTCTTCGCCAATTGAATTGCACTTTGACTATCACTATGCAGAACGTTGTTCTTCTGTTTGAATCCCAACTCGGTTAACAAACCTTGAAGCCATATCATCTCTTTACTGGCTTCGGTCACTGCTACATACTCAGCCTCTGTAGTTGATAAAGTGACAATTTTCTGTAATTTTGACATCCAACTAACAGCTGTAGTTCCAACAGTAAATATATAACCGGTAGTGCTTTTCCGGTGATCAACTTCGCCTCCAAAATCTGCATCTACGTAGCCTTGTACCTTTAACTCACCCTTACCAAAGTACAAACACTTTTCTATGGTACCTAGTAGGTACCTCAAAATCCATTTGACAGCTTCCCAATGAATTTTCCCTGGGTTTGACATAAACCTACTCACAACTCCCACTGCATAACTAATGTCTGGTCTCGTAGAGACCATTGCATACATCAAACTTCCAATAGCTGAGGCGTAAGGAACCTTAGCCATGAAGTCTTTTTCTTCATCCGTCTTAGGGGATTGATCCTTGGATAAACGAAAGTGACCTGCCAATGGTGTACTAACTGGCTTTGCATCACACATGTTAAATCTCTTCAAAACGCGATCGATGTACTCTGACTGAGATAACTGCAAAACTTTTCTATGCTTATCTCTTATGATTTGCATTCCAAGAATCTTCTTCGCCGGACCCAAGTCTTTCATGTCAAATTCTTTTGACAATTGTAGCTTCAATCTTCTAATATCATCCATATCTGAACCTGCTACTAACATATCATCAACATAGAGAAGCAAAATAATATAACTGGACTTACATCTTTTAAAATAGCAACAGTGGTCCGCATTACACTTCTGAAAACTCTCTTTGTGTATAAAACCGTCAAATTTCTTGTACCACTGTCTTGGAGCTTGTTTTAAACCATAAAAACTTTTATTAAGTCTGCATACCATGTTTTCTTTCCTTCTTTTAAGAAACCTTCTGGTTGATACATGTATATCTCCTCATCCAAATCCCCGTGAAGAAATGCAGTCTTCACATCTAACTGTTCAAGATAAAGATCTTCACTGGCAACAATACTCAACACTGATCTAATAGTATTGAGCTTCACAACTGGAGCAAAAATATTGGTGTAATCAATACCTTCCTTTTGCTGGAACCCTTTGACAACTAGTCGTGCTTTGTATCTCTTAGAGCCATCATGCTCATCTTTCACCCGATACACCCATTTGTTATGAAGTGCCTTCTTACCTATTGGTAACTCAGTTAGGTCCCATGTATCATTTGAGATTAAAGACTTCATCTCATTTTTCATAGCAAACTCCCACTTACTAGCATCACTGGTCTGGCAAGCTTCATCATAGCATTCAGGTTCTCCTCCATCGGTAAGTAACAGATAGTTCAAGTATCTCTTGTTGGGTACATGGGGTCTTGAAGATCTTCGCAAAACAGGAACTGCCTCGGTCGGCTGTAAGGTATCGGATTGCTGTCGATCGGTTTGTCCAACGGACTCTCCTTGTTGAGGGGTTAATCTGATCGACTCTAATTCTTGACTATCTGGGACTCCCTCGATATCTGCAAATACTGATTCATACGGCTTTGAGTCATTTGCTTCAGTTTTATGTCTGTCCTTGTACATCACTGTTTCATTGAAGATCACATCTCTGCTTCGTATCATCTTCTTGTTCTCCTCATCCCAAACACGATAACCGAACTCATCTTCGCCATAGCCGATCAGGAAACATTTTTTCGATTTCGGATCAAGCTTGTTTCTGCCTTCGTCACTTATATGAACATATGCTGTACAACCAAAAACTCTTAGATGTGATAATTTTATATCCTTACCACTCCATACCTCCTCGGGTATTCGATGTTCTAAGGGAACCGACGGGCCTCGGTTAACCAGGTAAGCCGATGTGTTGATTGCTTTTGCCCAGAGCTGCTTCGGTAAACCAGACTGTATTCGAATGCTTCTGGCTCTTTCTGTCAACGTTCTATTCATACGTTCGGTAATACCATTGTGTTGAGGCGTACCTGGAACGGTTCTCTCCATCCTGATACCATGCTCATAGCAAAAGTTCTTGAATTTGGTGTCCTCGTATTCACCACCATTATCAGTTCTCAGCTTTTTAATCTTCAGACCTGTCTCATTCTCAACCATAGATTTCCATCTCCTAAAAACATCAAACACTTCAGATTTATGCTTCAGAAAATAAACCCATACCTTTCGAGAATGATCATCGATAAAGGTCACGAAATAGTGTTTCCCTCATATAGATGAAACAGTTGTTGGCCCCCAAACGTCAGAGTGAACAAGCTCCAGCCTTTCTTTCTTTGGGGTTCTACCACTCGTCTGAAAACTGACCCTTTTCTGTTTTCCAAGTATGCAATCTTCACACATGTCTATATCGACTGACTTTAGAACTGGAAGCTTCCCATTCGAGTACATAATTTTCATACCCTTCACACTCATATGGCCAAGCCTCTTGTGCCAAACATTTGGATTTTCGTTTCCTGCTGCTATTGCAATTGAACAGCTTGTCTCTGCTGTCTTGTAAAGAGTACCACTCTTCTTTCCGCGACCAATCGTCATTGCTCCCTTTGAAATTTTCCAATTGTCACCATAGAAGATCGTACTATAGCCTTCGCTAGCCAACTAACCTACTGAGATTAAGTTCTTTCTCAGACTGGGGATATGTCTGACATCTTTCAGTTCCCATACAGACCCATTCAACTTAATCTTCACAGTACCTTTACCAATAATATCACAAGGTTGATCATCACCAAGATATACTTTTCCAAGGTTACCAGGGACATACCTCTCAAAGAATTCTTTCTTCGAAGTCGCGTGAAACGATGCTCCGGAGTCTAATATCCAAGACTCTTCCCTGCTTTCTAAGGAGCATATTAACGCATCATCTCCTTCTGAAGTGATATTTGCCTCTGTCTTCTTCTCTTGTTCCTTTGGTTCTGTCTTGCACTGATATTTTAAGTGCCCGGTCTTCCCACAATTCCAACACTCCATGTTTCTCAACCCCTGGGAATTTTTGGGATTCCTAGACTTGGACCTCCAGTCTCTTGATTTTCCTCGGTAGTTCGACTTACCACGTCCATATACTCTGGTTGAATTTCTTCCTCTCGATTCTGTATGTAAGACTGAGGAGATTGATGACTCACCTGATTCTCTCCTTCGAATCTCTTCACTGAGAACTAGGTCATGAACATCATCAAATTTCAACTTATTGCTTCCTGATGAGCTACTCACCGCAGTGACAGTAGCATTCCAACTATCTGGTAGTGAAGACAACAGTATCAATGCTCGTATTTCTTCATCAAAATCAATTTCAACTGAACTCAACTGGCTTGTGATTGTATTAAGTTCATTGAGGTGTTGAGCTACCGAAGCACCTTCCATCATTCGCAAATTGAATAAACGCCTCATCAAGTGAACTTTGTTAGACGATGATGGCTTCTCATACATACTGAAGAGAGCCTTCATAAGACCCGCCGTGGTTGTTTCCTTTATGATGTTAAAAGCAACGTTGCGGGATAGCGTTAATCGGATGACTCCAAGAGCTTGTCTATCAAGAAGTGTCCATTCTTCATCTTTCATACCTTCTGGTTTCTTTTCTGAGAGGGGTTGATAAAGTTTTTTCTGGTACAGATAATCTTCAATCTGCATCTTCCATAACCCAAAATCTACACCATCGAATTTTTCGAGTCTCACCTTTCCTTCGTCTGTAGCCATTGCTCCCACTCAAATCTGATTTCCTTTGGATCGCTACCAACTTGGCTCTGATACCAGTTCTAAGGGAAATATGCTAATTTCCTGTCAAATCAGATCAAAAGAAAAAAAAGAAAAGGAAATCACAAAAACAAAAGTGAAATCAAAGACACAATTGTTAACGGAGTTCAGCAAATTATGTCTACGTCTCCGGACCTGCTGCAGATCGATTTTATTAGGAAGAACACAGTGACTGCCGTTTCTAGTGAATACACAAAAAACCCTAACCCTAGGTTTTATAGAGACTGTAACACTTAAAAAGGGAAAAAAATATTACAGTCCTTAATGTGTAATTTATAACCCCCTAAAATTACACTGTCTTTTCAATTCACTCCAGTTCTCTTTAATGTGCTTAGCACTTGCCTCATCTCCACTGTCTTCACATTCTACTTGAAGGTTATGATACATTTTACTCAAGTGATGGCAAGCATTGGCTTCATTGGAAATGCAGATAAGTTCAGAAAAACTTAACATGTACTACCACTTCACATTGACAATAAGAGTAGTGTTCGGCAAGTAGTTCATAAACGTAAGCAATTAGTCTATGCAAGACGTGGTAATGTTATGTATCTAGTGTTGTGCGTGTTAAAATGTAATAGTCTGTTGCGTTTATGTGTAGTAGTCTGTTGCGTTTATGTGTAGGAATTTTAATGTGTTTGTGTGTACTTCACAGTGCGTGGTTAGTGTATGTGTGTATATAGTGGAACGTAGCAAAAAATATTGATTTAGAAAAATTAGCTTAGCGGATAAGAGACCGGACCCTGGTGGAGGCAGTGAGAAGGCATCGTTGAATTGGTACAACATAGGCTAACCCGCAGGCTAAACCAGGGGATAATTATGTTAGGCTCGAACCATTAGACGATTATTGTAGTGTCGCTCTGGTCTTCCTAATCGATGTTGAAGTTGGGTTGATTGGGTGTTCTTATAATTGTTTCATATACATAGTGCTCGAGAGAATACGAGAAAGATTCGGTAAGTGGGATAGTGTCGCGGTCAGAGAATTTGTTGAAACAGACGTCGACTCGCTACCATAGGCTGTGAGACTATGGTGGTGATGCCGCCAATGGTGTTGATCGGTTTCATATAGTTTTCTGTGGGAGTGTTAGCCATACTTTCAGGTCTCAGACCACCTACTGCTGCATCTGACGGTGGAGTTGTTATAGCGGATACGGCTTGTGCACTTCCCATTAGGAAATTTCTTTAACTTCGTTTTTCTATGGTGGATAGTGTAGGTGCAAAAGACAGAGGTTTAATGGTGAGAGTAAATGAAAATAAGAAACCCAGAAGAGTTACTAGAATGTGAAAGGAGAAAACTACACTCATTTAATAAAATTGTTGGTTTAAATACACATAAAAGTCACTAACACACGTTAAATGACTGATATAAGTTAAATCTAAACCACAAGTAAACTAAAGTGTGTTCAGAGAATTTTAACTGTGATTTTCCTATGAAAGACCCGCAAAAGACCAACAGAAGACCCGCAGATTTCATACAGATTTTTTCAACAGATGAACCAATAGAAAACTTAAAGACACTGAACCAATGAACAGCTATCTAAACAACTTCAATACTCCTTCTTGTTTAGATGCTGCAAACTCCAAATCTCTTTCTCAAATATTCAAAATTGCTAAGTGACAGAGGTTTGGTGAAAATATCTGCAATTTGATCTTCTGATTTGCAGTAAATTAGAGTCACATCACCACTCTTTTGAACTTCTCGAACAAAAAATAGTTTGATGTTGAAGTACTTAGTCTTTCCATGAAAGACTGGATTGTTGGAGATTGCAATGGCAGCTTGATTATCAACTAGCATTTCAGTTCTTTGTTTTTGCTCCATGTTTAGATCAACTAGAAGTTTCCGTAACCAAAGAGCTTGATTAACAATAGCTGCAACAGCTATAAATTATGCTTCAGAAGTGGATTGAGCTATTTTTTCGTGCTTCATTGAACTCTAAGAGAATATACCTGATCCGAGAGAAAAACAGTAACCGGATGTACTTTTCATATCATCAATTGAGCAACCCTAATCACTGTTAAAAAACCGATTAGCTTTATATCTTTCTTCTTTAAAAAACTTAACTCCATAATTCCAAGTCCCCTTTACGTATCTGATAAATCTTTTCGCAGCTGTCATGTGAGTTTCGTTACGACAGAACATGAATGTGGAGAGAATACTGGCAGCATTTAATATGTCTGGTCTGGTTGTTGTCAAATACATCAGACAACCTACCCAACTCTTGAACTCAGCTTCAATAAATTTAGCAGATCCATCATCTTTGACTAGCTTCTCCTTTTGATTCATAGGAGTATTCATGGCTTTACAATCTTCCATTTGAATTTTTTTAAGAATTCGTTTTGCTTAAGTTCCTTGACATATGAATATTTCATCTTGGATTTGTTTGATCTCAATGCTGAAGAAATATGACATCAGACCAAGGTCTGTCATTTCGAAGACCTTTTCCATTCGAGTTTGAACTGATTAATTTGGTCAAGATTGTTTCATGTAATCAACAAATCATCTACATAAAGAGAAATGATTAAGATGTTTTTACCTTCATGCTTGACATATAATGTGAGTTCAGGATTCACTTTTATGAAAGCCAAGACCCACCAAATGATCATCGAGCTTGTTGTACCATGCTCGCGGAGCCTGCTTTAGGCCATATAAAGCCTTTTTTAACAAATAGACTTTAGCTTTATTCCCTCTTCTTTCAAAACCTCCAGGTTGCTCAAAAAAAACTTATTCTTGCAAATCTCCATTTAAGAACGCAGATTTAACAACAAGTTGGAACATTTTCCAACCCTTTTGAGCAGCAAGAGCAAGTATTAATCTTACTGTGTCAAGCCTAGCAACATGTGCAAATGTTTCTGAATAGTCCACTCCAAACACTTGTGCATATCCTTTTACAACAAGTCTTGCTTTGAATCTGTTAACTGAACCATCAGGATTTAACTTTGTTATGAAAACCCATCTTACACCAATTATTTTTCTGTTCAGAGGCCGGTCAACCAACTCCCAAGTTTTATTTTTTTCGATCATCGACAGCTCCTCTTGCATTGCAGCCATCCAATGTTGACTGTCTTTTGGATCATAGAACCTTGTAGGCTCACAAACAGCAACATTACACCTTTGATAAATATTAGAAAAAGACCTAGTACCTCTTAACGAAGCATCATCAACCAAAGCATCGTGCTCTTCATCTCTAGGTTCTTCTATCAACTTACCATTCGTTGAACAATTTGGTGGATTAAAACTTTGATTCACCTGGTTGAGTATTCCCAATTCCATTGCTCATTTTCGATAAAATGAACATCTCGGCTCACAATAATTCAACCAGTAAGTGGTTGTAAACTCTATAAGCTTTGGATATGGTGCCATACCCAATAAAGATTATGGCGTATGCCCTTTTATCAAGTTTATCTTGCTTGACCAATAGAATGTAGGTGAAACAAAAGCAACCAAATACTTTAAAAAACTTTAAAGAAGTTTTATAACCATACCAAGCTTCAAACGATATCAAGTCTTTTACAACTTTCAATGAAATTCGATTTCGTAAGTACACAGCAGTGTTTGCTGCTTCTCCCTAAAAATACTTTTAGAAGATTCTTTTCATGAAGCGTGCATCTCGTCATCTCCATTGTAAATCTATTTCTTCTTTCACTGACTCCATTTTGTTGAGGAGAATATGGTGCTATCAATTGATGTTCAATTCCAACATGTATAAAAAACCTGTTAAAATTTTCCGAAGTGTATTCTCCGCCATTATTAGACCTTATAGTCTGAATCAAACATCAACTTTCATTCTCAACTCTTGATTTAAATTTCAAAAACACACCAGCAACTTCTGATTTTTGTTTTAAAAAATAAATCCAACACATTCTTGTTAGGTCGTCAATAAAAATGATGTAATAGAGATTACCGTTTACGGACGGTGTTCGTTGAGGACCGCATAGATCGGTATGAACCAGTTGTAGCTTACTCGAGGCTCACCAAGCTTATTTAGGAAATGGTCGTTTGTGCTGCTTCCCAAAATTACAAGCCCAACAATGAGGCATGTCATCATCAATGTCTGTGAGTCCTTCAACCAGCTTCTTTGACTCCATATGAAGCATCCCTCAATGATGAAAATGCCCAAGTCTTTTGTGCCAAGTCTTAGTAGCACAAATTCTGGATTTAAAAGCCATCTGCTCATTTTCCATTGGATTTAGAGCAAAACGTTTTGCATTCATTTCAACATTGAACAAGTCTTTGCCGATGGCATCTTTAATCAAACACTGTTTATTCTCAAGTAACACTTTGTATCCTTTATCAAGCAATTGACCAATGGAAAGTCTATAAGTTGGAATTTGATCTAAGAATAAGAAAGCTAGAGAGATTCGCCAAGTTATCAATCACTTGTCTATTCGTCCAATGAATATTTCATGGGTGCTATTTTCAGCCGTGGCCTTTATATATAGGCCAAATGACTTAGCTTCGAAGTTAATTACAAAAATGGGCTATTTTCATATTAGTCCCTCATCTTTCTATAAGGTTTAAAATCTACCTTATAATTACATAAATTATCATTCAAATCTTTATTAATTACATTTGTATCCTCAATAATTTACATACTTATGAGTAGCCCCCTTAGTTCTTATAAAAGAAATTGAATAAGAACTAAATGTCTTCGGAAGCTAGCTTGAGCAAATAGATCTTCCTTTTCAAATGCACCTTCCTTATGAGCAATTCGATGCTGATTATTATACTTCAAATATTATGATGAATGTTAGCAATAAACCTTATGCTTTGAATTGTATCGGGCGTAGCACATTCTATCACCTTGAATCCATTGTCCTTTGTAAAAATCAATTGTTGCATTCCTACTTAAGAAAATGATTGAGCTATCTCAAGTAGGTCTGCTGGTAGGTATGACGTACTACTATCTCGTTTCTAGGATAACGTTTGGTATTCTATCCAATTAAACTTCTTTACTTTTACTCTACTTTTTCTGCCTCTTCCAATTCCTCTTGCAACTTTCTTTACAGTATAAATACTCTTATTTCAATTTCAGTAAAGACTTTTAGAGAGAGAATCAAGCTAAGTTAAAACTTAGGCTACCCTAGTCGGAACCTTCATCAGCCTTCAAACTTATTAGCTACCTTTGTCGGAAATACCAATCTTTCACCAGAAAAACCCTATTTTCCCAGGTTATCTTCAACCCGCATGAAAAAATACCCCAAATATAGAAGATCCAAACCCAGAAAAACTAAAAACCCTAAGAAACCCTCTCCACCTGTTCATCGCAACCAAGTTTTTGATTCATACGACTACTTATGTATTGGTGAAAGAGCTGAAGAATACAAAATTGATGGATTAATCAACAACGCTCCTGCTTTCTCTACTGAAACTATCTACTACGGTAACTTCGATCCCAATATTAATTCTTCACCACTTTCTCATACGGCAAAGCCTGAATCAAACCAACATTCCCAAACTCTTCAAAATCATCCTCTTCTTAATTCTTCCCCTGCCCCAATCCTTAGATCACATCGAAATTTTCACTCTGCAAGCTCCTCTTCTACCAAAACACAAAAATCCAGAACACATCAACCAGAATCCGAAGCAATCTAGTCTACTCCCCAAAGAAAAAGGATGTTCCTCGCAATGGATGAAGATGTAAAAATACTTCACCTTCTAACACACAATCTACTTCACCTCCTCCCCCAAGATAAATTGTTGACACTCTTGAAGTTCTTCAATAAATTACCTTAGAAAAAGAGAACACTACACAAAATCAACTGCACCCCCCCTGCACTTCGTGATGAAGCCTCTAAAGAAGAAGTCGACTCTGAGGCTACCCAGTCCAATGTCGAGGCTGATTCTAAAGAAGAAGAAGAAGAAGAAGAAAATTCTAATGCTGAAGAAACAAATTCTACTGCTAATGAAGCTGAAAAAGAAAAAGACACTTCAACAAAGGTTAGAAGAATCTTGAAGATGATCTTAAAATCATTGACAACTTTCACGAGGCTGATACATTCTGGAAGCAAAGGTTTGTCTTCATATCCGGAGTTTGGAAAAAAGACAAAGAGATAACTGAAGACAACCCTTCGAAGCTCACTATCGTCTGGAGAGATAATAATAATCACTCTTTCCTTGTGAACTAACTGTCACCTTAACTCTATTTAACTAATTCTTTTATTTTCTTTGCTAGAAATTTCGAGACGATATAAGCTTCGTCGGAAAAATGCCAAAGACATTTTTGTTAAACTAGCAGAGTGGGCTGAAAAAACATGGGGCAACGGATTCCACCCCGCATTTCAACCAATCAACTTCGTTAACAACCATCTCTGGCGCATTACCATGGGCGCCGACTTCCCTGAGAACCCGATGGTGGCACCAAATACGATTGATGTTGTGAAGAGAATCTTTACTCCTGAGATCGCAACCGATCTGATAGCCATCTTCCCTTGAAGAAAAAAGGGAAAATTGCAAACAAAACAGCTAACACATTTAATGCTAGCCCCTCTAAAATTTCGAAGAAGGTCACCAAAAAAGGCAAACGAAAGGCGACAGAGTCTCACCTGCCCGCTATTGAAGAACAAAGTGAACCTGCTCGAAAAAAGAAGAAAAATAGTTGTGCATCGAAAAAGAATAAAAACAAATCTCCCAACCCAAAAAAGAAAAAGAAAAATGAAGCTGAAATGATTGAGGAAGTACTTGCATCCGAAGCACATGAAGAAACCTATATTAAAGAAAATATTCAAGGAGGACTGGCACTTCGAGATAGCCAAGAAAATGAATATCTCAACCTTGACGACTTCAATTCAAGCGGTGACTTTTTAACTGGCTGCCAAGGATCTCATCTTGATAATACAACTCCTCCTACCTCTGTCAAAGTCATCAACGTTCCACTGTCCAATGCAATTACACCATTCACCAGTCCTACAACCATCCCCGCTATTGTTGCATCTGAAGAGGTAATTTCTATTCTTCGACCTATTGCTAATCTAGAAGTTGCAACAAAAAAATTATTTGAAGAAGTAGACACTTCTCATGCACAATTAGAACTCTTAGCAAAAGATTTAGTCAAGACTAGAAAAGAAGTTGAAGCAGAAAAAACATTGAAGAACAACATGCTTAAGGAATTCGAAGCCACAAAAGAAAAACTCTGCGAAGAACATAGGCGAAAAATCCAGGGGATGGAGACAACTCATCGTCGAGAAAGAGAAACCCTTGAAACGAAGCATGCTTTGGCTATTTCCAATGAACAGAAAATGGAAAGTCTTCTAAAGAAAAAAGAAGAAGAGTTGCAACAACAAGCCAAGGATATAGAAACGCTTTGATTAAATATGGAGCAGGAGAAAAAGATGTTGTTAAGAAAGCTGAAGATGATGTTGGAGCCTTGATGCTTGATGGAATCGAAAATTCTCAAGAACAAAACACCATTGACCTTCTTCGGGAGATCCACGCTGCATATCCAAAGTTAGATTTATCAGAATTTTGGACCCAAATTCCTGAAGAAAATCGTCCGAGCGAAGCATTCGACGTGGTGCCTGAATCATCGGAAGACGCTATTCTTCAGATGACTCATCAGAAGATAACTAAAATTTAACCTCTTTTTTTTTCCTTAATTTTTTTTAAGTCATAATTTTATCAACACAACGTGTACTTCTTAAATATTCGATAACTTAATGAAATTCATTTTCTGCAATTTTCCATTAATTACAGTTTCCTTTTCTTTACTAATTTATAAACATTATTCCTTAAAACATAAGTATACTTTGAAAATGCAATTCCCTTAAACAAATGTAAAACCTCAAAAATACAATACACTTTTAAGGACGTGGCACTTCGAAACAATAGTACACTCATAAAACGGGGTACTTCGAAAATATAGTGCACTCATAAAACGTGGCACTTCGAAAATGTAGTACACTCATAAAACGTGGTACTTCTAAAATGTAGTACACTCATAAAACGTAGCACTTTGAAAATGTATTACACTCATATAATGTGGCACTCCAAATCAGGCTGTTTCTTCGAAGATAATGCTTCAGAAAGATTACTCTTGGTCAACGTCCAAAAATGACCAGTCTTTGTAAAGTTACCAAAATAAACATACTTCAATATAACAAACAACCAATGGCCAAAACAAAATTTCATTATAAGCTTCGAAAATTTACATGACACCTCATTAAAACCTCTCTGGCCAACAGAGCAGGAAAGAGTGTGCTTGTTTATTCACATCATTTTGCTAACAAAAAACACAAAATCATTCCTAAGAAAACTTTAAATGTTCTATATTCCACGGATGTTGAAGCATCCTCCCATGATTATTAGAGAGGCGATAAGAGACTGGTTTAACCTTTGCTTTGACCTCATAAGGACCCTCCTAATTTGGTGCCAACTTTCCAAGGCGCTTATCCTTAGTATGAAGAAATACTTTTCGTAAAACTTTACTACCAATCTGCAAATCCTTTCTTTTAACTCTGGCTTCATACCTACCCTTCATTAAGGACTGATAATGGATTACATTCAAATGTGTTTTGACTCTTTTTTCTTCTATAAAATCAAGCTCTGCTTTATTAGCTTCTTCATTTTCTTCCTCTGAATAATACAGAAGTCTAGAAGAAGGTAGTGTGGATTCAGCAGGGCACACAATATCCATACTATATACTAAAGAAAAAGGAGTTTCCTTAGTTGCCTCTCTAGGAGTTGTTCGACAGGCCCAAAGCACTTTTTGCAAATAATTTGGCCATTTACCAGCTGCCCCAACAAAATTCTTTCTTAAACCTTCTCGAATAGATCTATTTGTAACCTCTACTTGTCAATTTGCTTGAGGATGAAAAGGCGTAGAAAAACATTGTTGTATCCATTTCGAAGAGCAGAAAGAATCCATTCCCTTATTATTAAATTGAGGACCATTATCTGTTGTTATCTTTCTAGGCACCCCAAAGCGATAGAAAATATTTCTCAAAATGAATTTGATCACATCTTTAGCCTTTGTTCCAACTAAAGGCTCTGCTTCCACCCACTTTGAAAAATAATCAACCGCAACAATAATCATCTGTCTTCCACCAGCTTCCATAGGCAATGGTCCCACCAAATCTATCCCCCACCTATCAAAAGGAACTGCCTCATAAATTGACATATGTGGCACCGCCGATTTATGAATTAAATGAGCAAATCGTTGATAAGTGTCACAACTTCGAACCAAATCTTTAGCATCACTCATAATAGAAGGCCAGTAATACCCTCCCAATAATACTCAATGCGAAAAAGCCTTAAAACCACAATGAGATGATCTCTCCCCATCATGTAACTCAGAAAATATATCTTGAGATTCTTGCTTATTTAAACAACACAATAATGGTCTAGAAACAAATTTCTTATACATCACCCCATCCAATACCACATAACTATGAGCTTTGTTTCTTATCTTCTTAAGATTTTGTTTATCTTGAGATAATGCTTCACTTGTTAAAAAATTTAGTATATCTGCTCTCCAATCACTTCGAACTTGTCCGGGATTGACAAATACCTCTTCTGTATACTTACATTGCTATGAATTAAGCATAATCGATGGCATTTCTTGTGATAGTATTCACGGATATTCCTCTAAAGAAGCCATCGTCGCCAAAGAATCAGCTATCGCATTACTGCCTCTTCTTATATGTTCTACCACAACCTTGTCAAATAAAGAAATCAAATTTCGAAGCTCTTGAATATACAAAATCAAACGATCTTTCTTAGCTTCTGACACTCCCGTTACATAATTAACTATTAACTACGAATCCGTTTCCAAGCAAACACAAATTGCTCCATAAATCTTAGCTAATCGTAAACCTGTTAAAGTTGCCTCGTATTCCGCTTCATTTTTTGAAGCATGAAAACCAAATCTTATAGCTTGAAACATAAACTCCCTAGTTGGTGTCTTTAATTCAATTCTTTCACTTGACCTTTTAATACTAGAACCCCCATCAGTTCAAATTGTCCACGTCGGTTATTTAAGTAACTCCACACACTCTTCTTCTTCTAATCTACTTGAATGAAATTCCACAAAGAAATCTTCCAAATCTTGATCTTTGATAGTTGTTCGAGGAGCAAAGATAATATCAAAATGTCCTAACTCAACTGACCAGTTGGTTATTCTTCCTGAAATATCCGGTCGTTGCAAAACATTCTTAAGTGGGTGCAAAGTTTGAGCTACTATCGTATGCGCTTGAAAATAATGACTCATTTTTCTAGCTTCCACAATTATACACAATGCTAATTTTTCAAGCTTCAAATATCTTTTTTCAGCTACCATCAAACTCTTACTAACATAATACACAGACTTCGAAATTCCTGAATCATCACTTATTAAAACAACACTTACACCAAAATATGAAACTGCTATGTATAGGAAAAGTTGCTCCCCTATTCGAGGCTTTGACAAAATTTCAGGAGAAGACAAGAGCATTTTAATCTTTGAAAAAGCTTCTTCACAATTCGAAATCCACCCAAATATTTTTTGTCTACGTAACACTTGGAAAAAAGGCAAACATTTATCTGAAAATCTAGAAATAAATCTATTAAGAGCTGCTAACCTGCCTGTTAACATCTATATATATTTTATATTTCGAGGTGACGTCATTGATACCAAAGCTTTTATTTATTCTTGGTCTGCCTCGATTCCTCTTTCACTTATCACATACCCCAAACATTTTCCAGATCGGGCTCCAAATGTACAATTTTTTAGATTTAACTTCAACTGAATTGCTCTCAAATTCAAAACATTTCTTGTAAATCTTCCAAATGATCATTGTCAGCTTTGCTTTTAACTATAATATCATCGATATACACCTCTATATTTTTCCCAATTTGTGAAACGAAAGCCTTATTCATTAGCCTTTGTTACGTTGCTCTAGCATTCTTCAATCCAAAGGGCATGACTCTATAACAATGCAAACCCCGATCAGTAATAAAGGTCGTACTTTCCTCATCCATTGGATTCATTTGAATCTGATTATATCCTGAGAACGTATCCATAAAAGACAAAATTCTATTTCCCGAAGTGGAATCAAATAATTGATCTATCCGAGGAACAAGAAAATAATCCTTGGGACAAGCTCTTTTAAATTTGTAAAATCAAATGCCACAATGGATACCTTGCTTCCCTAATGTGTCCCACCTTAGATAACCGATCAACCTCAGCAACAATTACCTCCAACTTTTCAACTGAGAAAGCTCGTCTTTTTTGAAGAACTGGTTTGACCTTCGGATCCACAACTAGGCTATGATATATTATTTCGATTGGAACTCCTACTACATCTTCTGTTTTCCAAGCAAAAACATCCAAATTTCTAGATAAAAAATGCAACTGTTTCTCACGCATTGATGCTGACAAAAAAGTTCCAATTCGAAGTACCTTTTTATCAGTAAATACATATTCCTCTATCTCTTCACTTACTATTAAAGAACCCGGGGTTGACTGTGGATCAACTCCCTCTTCTTCATCATCCAAAGCCAACCCCCTAGTTTCTATTCCTCCATTTAATCTTTAGCTCCTGCACCTCGAAGTCTAAAGACTGCAACATAACATTATCTTGCCACCTTTTGATCACTTCAAACTACCCCAACCCGATCATCAATTAAATACTTCAAACATTGATTGCATTGTAGAAACTATAGCATACATCTTCGAAAGCCACGACCTGCCAAAAATAACATTATAACTCGTCGGACAATCTACCACCATAAACAACACTTGTAGCTTTTTCTTGAAAGGTCCCTTTCCCAGAGAAACCTCCCCCTCAAACTCTCCAATTACATTTGTTGTCACACCGGTAAATCCTATTATAGTTCTATTCGACTGTCCAATTCGAGGTGGATTCTTCATCCTGTCATAAGTTGATTTAAATAACACATTCGCAGAACTTCCAGGATCAATTAATACACGTCGAATTTCCATTCCAAACAGCTCCGCACCTATTACCATTGCATCTTCGTATGACCCTGTTATTCCTCTTAAGTCATCCTCATCGAATATAATGAAAGGTGTATTCTTCTTCCCATACAAATGTGTAGACATTTTTCCTTCAATCTGATGAGTCAAATTAACTATGTGTCGCTTCCTCCAATTGTTAGTGTCACTACTCATTGAATCTCCTCCAAATATAGCCAATCATTCGAAATATGCAAACAAATCTCGAACATGTCCCTTACGTATCGGTTCGTCAACTGAAATTAAAACTAAACGACTTGGATCTGGATCAAGATATTCTGAAGCTACGTTAAAGTCGTCATCTTTAGCATCTAAAATCATTAATGCACTTTCTTCCTTAGAATTATGATTAACCACCTTTTACGTTATAGCAGTCGTACTCTTTGAATTACTACCTTGACTTCTAACGTACTCTGCCAACTTTCCATTCTCTATCGAATCTGCATCTTTTTTTTTTCAAAGTAATACAATCAACTATATCATGACCAACATTATTGTGGTACCTACAAAATTTGTTGTTGCGTTCTTCTCTTGGTTTATTAATCGGAGCTGGCTTCCTAAAATTTACTGTACCTTAGTTTTTTTATAGATCAAAGCAACATTCTCAGTCAAATCCACATAATTCTCTGGTCTCACCAACACATTCGACCTTGGCCTATATTGCTGATTGTTAGAATTATTTTGATACGAATTACCTTGATATGAATTTGTCTCACCCCGTGAAGATACATTTTGATTACCCTTCAAACGCGACGATTGGTTCGAAGTATTAGCCCGATTACTCATCATCTGATTATTGCTCATTTGATTTCTATTATTCCCTCCTCGAACTCAAATTGATTCCTCAACCTCTATCTGATCCTCGACTTAAGCCATAAGAGCTCCAAAAGTCAACGCTCGTCGCCTCGTATTTTCATTAGCCAAATCATCTGGTAATAATCCTTGCCTAAAAGCCGTCATTGCCACCACTTCTTCACAATCATCTAACCCTGCTTTTGTCAACACAAATATCTTAGTATAATCCTTCATATTTTCCTCCACTGCTTGTTTACATTGTATAATTATGTCGTCATTGGCTCTCCGATCTTTGCTTCTTACAAATTGTCTTCGAAAAGCTTTATAGAATTCTCTGAAATTTGCAATAGACTCTCTCGGAATTTTGTTATACCACTTCAAAGTTGTTCCCTTAAATGTTTGAGAAAATGCCCTACAAACCAATCTGTCATCATCCTCAAAGTTCATCATGTAATTCTTAAACTGTTCGATGTGATCATCAGGATCTTGAGTCCCATCGAACTTGTCTACCTTGGAAATATCAAACCGCCTCAAAAGTGGAATAGATCTAATTTCACTGGTTAACGATGAATTCCTCCAATCCGCACTTTGGACATATTGGTCTTCAGTTCCCATTCCTACCATAGCATACAAGACTCGTTCATGTACTCCAAATCTCTAATTCGAAGTACCTTCTTATTTCCAATCTGGCTCTCTCAATGAATACAGAAAATTTTCTCTTTTAGACATACTTTCTTTATGCAAATTTCTAGCTGGCTAACGCTCTTCTTTAGAATAACTTCGAAAATGTTTATGCCTAGACGTCCCTTCGGATTCCCAATCTCTAAAGTCCTCCTCACTAGAATCAACGTACCTTTGCTTTTGTACTTTTTCCTTCTTTTTTGTCCTTTGAGGCTCCTTTTCGTATTCAAAATGTATTTTGCGTCTGATAGTGTAAATTTGTGAAGTAGGGGTAGTATAAGAATTATATGATAGGTATTAAATGTTTTGTGAAATGTTGTGAGAGAAAAGAGGTGCTTACTAGTGTTTTGTATGTTAAAAAAGTCCAACCCCCTTAAATGAGTTGGTTGGGGGTATTTATAGGTCTTTTATGACCCATAGTCCTCATGGGTCAGATCTTATGTTTAAGTCTTATAGTCATGGGCTTTTAGCCCAAGGTCATTTAAGTAAAAATAAGTGTAGCAAGCAGCTTGTTCAATGGAACCCAAGTGGCGTCCGATCTATTGTTTAAGAAAGTGGAGTGGTAATATCCGAACTACCCTCATGATATTTTGGTAAGAAGATGTTCGGCAATATCCGACCGTATCAATAGCCCCTTTAACATTTTCGAACTGATCAAATTTGGAAAGGTTAACTTTTGTGTTTGCACTATTGTGTCCGGATCCGAAAGGATCGCTTTGTATTCTGTGAAATATATTCGTTTGAATTCTGTGCGTTTATGACACGTGGCAGTCTATGGTTGGACCTCCGAGCCGTTTTTTCTCCTAGGTAACATACCTAGGCTTTTAAAGTTTGGTAGGCTTTAATGATTAGCCCCTAATCATTTATCGGTTAGGGTAGCTATTCTTTTCAATCAACCGATTGATATTATAAACAAAGGATATAAAATCTTTGATCTTTTCATTTATTCTCCATTTCACTGTTGCTTTCAAACTTAATCTTGAGAGAGAGAAACTCGTTGTTCATTGTTAAAACTTTACCCAAAGATTCTGATACGTTTTATGTTCACTGCTTGAACCACTCTTGGAAAAGGTGGTTGGTTGAATTTGTCGGAGTTGGAAGAAGAAAAATGACAGGCCCGTATCGCCGCCGGTTTACCAGCATCTCCTAGTGGATTAGTGATTCAGACTATCGCGGAACCGGAGAGAAGTTCATCGTCGTCTAGAACTTGGGTGACTCGCCGGTTATCTTTTGTTCCTAACCTAGCTTCACCCTTATCAGAGCTCCTGAAATCTCCAGAAAAGAAGACTCAAAGCTCTGTTTTTCCAACACCTAAGCCCACATAACCAATAATCCAAAAATCCCCTTCCAAGGAAAAAGTTGTTTCAAGTGTTAGAAAGACCTCTACTTTCACTGCCATGGGTTATGACAAAGACGTTTCAACTCCTCGTCGAGTTACTCATCAATCTAAAACAAAAAAAAAAGATCCACTTTCTGCCCCCAAAATCAGTTCGGAAATCACAAACGTCAAATCCTCCAAACAAGTTAGTGAAATATTGACAAAACAACCAACCAGTCAAGTGTCCGAACAGCCTATTGTGGCACCTCCTCGTATTGGAGAAGAGGTTTTGGAAGTTAGTGAGACTGAGACTCACTTTGAGGCATCCAGACAAACTGGAGAGGATCAATCCGGATCAATGGCCAGAGGCAAAGCTGGTCAATCCAACATCAATACCCTTCCTGGTTGTTTGGAGGGAAAAGTGGGTCCAAACTTCAAGAAGGTCAGTGTAAAGTATCTCCAATAAACTGCCGAGTTAAATAGAATTAGAACCAAGTGGGGCTTTCTGGAGTCAATCAAGGTTCGGATTCCAATCATTCCGGAAACCCCAATGGATTGTAAATCTAACAAGCTAGTCGTCTATACTGAGCTATTGAATTGGGGACTTAGATTCCTCCTTGATCCGGAGATTGTTCGATATTCTAGTTTGGTTAAGCTGTATCCTAGCCAGCTGATGCCAAACGCTTGGTACACTTTGATGGCCACTATTATGGCATCAAGACTGTCAAAGATTCCACTTTCAAGGAACAGTTTGCTGCGGTAGCAGGGTTATGCAAGAACCACCACATTCCTTTCTACCATTATAATCTATCTAATGATCAGAAAATAGTGATCGATCTAGTGGAATTGGAGAAGCCGTGGAGGACACAGTTCTTGTATATAAGTGGTGCATGGGAGAATGGAAAAAAGATCAAAGCTGTCGATAACCCGAGTCAGCTAGTCAACCGATGGACTACTAATAGTGAGTGTCCATCTATTGTGGTTTTTCTTTTCAAACAAGTATCAATTATGTCTAATCTCCTTTGTGTTTGTGGCAGTTTTTTCCAAGATGTTCTCCGAACATTTGGAGGAGGGAAAAAAGTTTTTCATTAGATTAAATGAATGGGCAAACGAACATTGAGGATTAGAATTCCACAATGCTTTTACCTCAGGGAATCTAGTTCGGACCCATCTGTGGAATATTACAGGGAAGAGGGACTTAAGCTGGGAGGAGTTAACAACTCCTCCTCCTTCAGATGACATTATCCGAAAGACCGAACAGAAGGATGGCAAAATATACCTTCCTTCCAGGATCAAATGTCCTAGTCATTTGGACAAAAGAAGAAGAAGAAAGTTGGGCTAAGAAACCTGAGCCTAGCCAAATTCCTCAAGGAGATGTATATCCTACTGCTACAGATTCCGAAGGGATTGATCATGCCTTGCTAGAAGCCGTGGCTGTGAGTACAAAGGGAACCTGTCAGACTGACTTGCCAATTCATCATAAGAAGAGAGGCCACAAAAAGGGCACAAAGGGAGCCATGAAGAGACTCAGAAGAAGAAAAACTCTGACAAGGAATCCGGGAAGAAGAAAAACTGACATAGGGTCAGAACTAGTTCTCCATCCTTCAGAAATCCCTACTGAGCTGCCAGTAGATCAGGCCCCTCAAGGATCTTATGATAATCCTCTGGACCCGTCCTCACCAAGACCACCAGCTGCTGGCACAGGTCAAGATTATCTTGATCCATTTCCAAACATCTATATCAGTGATTTCGATAAAGATAACTTTGCTCAGGCTTCTCCCCAATCTCCTATGGCAAATAGCATAACTTGTGATGGTGAGACCTTCGAAGTTCCGAAGGATAAAAAACCTTTATGTTATGCCATGCTAGGTTATCTTGAATCAATCTCTAACTTGGAGAAGGAGGTGCGTGACCAAGGACAAGATATAAACGCCCTTAACAGTGAGAATATCAGTTTAAAAAACTCTCTCTCTTCCGAACAGGCCAATGCAGAGATTCTTATCAAGGAGAAAGATCGGCAATCATCCGAATTGGCTGAAACCAAGGCTCCTTTAGAAAAACTACAGTCCGAATACCAAACCAAACCTTGGAGAAAAAGACAACTTCTGAGATTAACTCTCTCAAAGAGCAGCAGGCCACCCATGGAAACACCATTAGGATCCTCTCCGAAGAGAAGGAAAAGCTTGAATCATTTTTAAAGAAAAAATTGATGAGTTGACCACCTTCCAACAGAATAAGAAGAAAGATTTAGATGTTGCTATTAAAAAGTATGCTGCAGGGGTGGTTAATCTTTAGAAAAGAGGGATGAAGACATAAAATCCGACATGGTCCTACTATTCCATCAGACCTTTCCAAAGAAGACCCTGGGACCTTTATGGAGGTTTGTTCTTGGTGACGAGATTCCTTACCATACCTTATCTGAAGGTGAACGACATGGCTATTCTTCAGTTAGCAGTAGTGACTCGAACGAGGGGGAGGGTTCTAGTTCAGATACCACCAGTGTACCCCAAGAAACCAATCCAACCGAGACCGAAGGGAAAGAGCCCTAAGGTAATTTTATTTTATTTTAAAAACCAAAAGTCCTTGGATGGCCCGGGCATTCCTATTTCATCTCTTTTTGTGTTAAATACTAAAGTAATTAGAGGGCCAAGGCATTTTGTTGTGTAACCTTATGTTTTATCTTAATATTCTAACTTTTCTTTTGATTCATACTTCTCTCAACCATTTGAGTAGCCTTTAATATCCGGACTGTGTTTAATCTGTCCAAGTAATACAAAGGACTTTGTTTAATTTCTCCGAGTACTATGAAGGACCTTGTTTAATTTGTCTGAGTACTATGAAGGACCTTGTTTAATTTGTCCGAGTACTATGAAGGACCTTGTTTAATTTATCTGATGGGCATTTTATCTTTTGATATTTCAGACCTACTTTACACATCCAATTAGTATCATAAAAACTAAAGAATTTTATGAAATCCAAACATATGTTTAATGGTTCGGATTATGTTACTTATAACACCAAAAATTTTAAGAAGGCATCTTGTATTATTAAAACAAATCGGACACCTCATTAAAACCTCATCGCGCCACCAGGTAGGAAAGAGTATGCCCCTTAATATTTACATGGTATTTTAACAGGTAAATATTTAAAAAAGAAAAATAACTTTATTCTAAATACAACCTGAGGTGTTGGACATTCCATGGGTGTTTTCAAATCCTTCCTTCTTTATCCTGAAGGCTATACGTTCCTTGTTTGATCTTTTCAGTAATCACATAAGGGCCTTCCCAGTTCGGAGCTAGCTTACCGAACTGTCTTTCTTTAGTATGCAAAAAGAATTTTCTTAGTACCTTATCTCCTGTTGGAAATCTCTTCTTTTTACTTTGGAAGAAAACCTACTTCTCATCAACCCTTGATAGTGTGTCGTCCGAAGGTATGCCTTAACTCTTTTTTCTTCCACCAAATCTAATTGACTTCTAATGGAAGCATCATTGGTTTGTTCATAATAGTTGTGTACCCTGTAGAATGGTAGAGTTGCATCTATAGGAGTGATTGCATCCATCCCATAGATCAAAGCAAAAGGAGATTCTTGTGTGGTTGTTCGAGGAGTAGTTCAATATGCCCACAATACTTCTTGTAGATAGCTAGGCCACTTCCCCGCAGCCCCTTCTAAGTTTTTCTTTAATCCTGAAAATATAATTATGCTGGTCACTTCAACCTGCCTATTTTCTTGAGGATGAAAAAGAGAAGAAAAACAATATTGAATATCTCTAGAAGCACAAAAAGTGTCAATTTCCTTATTATCAAATTGTGGCTCGTTATCTGTAGTAATCTTTTGAGGAATTCCGAACCTGCAACATATATTGGATAGAATGAATTTAATAACTGCCTTTGATGCTGTGCTTGCCAAAGGAGCAGCTTCGACCCATTTGGAGAAGTAATTAATAGCTACGAAGATTGTTTGGCAGCCTCCGGAAGCAACAAGGAGAGGTCCAACTAAATCCATACCCCATCTAGCAAATAGTACGGGTTCGGAAATGGATTCTATAGGCACTGCTGGAGTATAAATTTCATTTCCATACCTCTGGCATGGATCACACCTTTTCACAAAATCTTTAGCATCAGCCATTATGTTTGGCCAGTAATAACCATCCAGCAAAATTCTTCGGGTTAACCCTTTATAACCACAATGCGCTGATCCTTCTCCATCGTGTAGTTCGGATAGCACATCTTGAGATTCTTGATACCCCAAACATCGTAGGAGAGGCTTAGAAAAATATTTTTTGTATAACACTTCTCCTATGACCAGGAAAGCACGAGCTTTGTTTTTAAGCTTTCTTGCTTCTCCTTTATCCGTAGGCGAAATTCCATCGGTTAAGTACCGAAGGATTTCATATCTCTAGTCTTTGTGTTGAATTACTGAGACACCCATATTTTATTCAACTTCACCCTCCCCCTCATGAGTCCCTTGTATGAATGGACATTCTTGTGTAAGGATCCAAGGGTAAGATTCATAATATGCTATAGTAGCTAGAGAGTCTGCCAAGGTATTTTCTGATCTTGGGATATGCTCATAGCAGATACTTTTGAAACTGGTTGCTACCTCTTTTAAAACTAGCAAGTACTTAACCAATTGTTCTTTTCTGACCTCCGATTGTCCCTGGGCTTGGTGAATAAGAAGTTGTGAATCACTCATTAGTTTGACCATTTTAGCCCCACAAATAAGGGCTAGCTTAAGACCGGCTATTGCTGCTTCATATTCGGACTCATTATTAGAAGCCCTGAACCCAAAGCATATAGTTTGATACATTTTGTCACCATATGGAGAAGTTAGACAGATTCCAGCCACACAACCTATAGTGCTAGCTCCACCATCGGTCCGAACTATCCACTCTTTTTTAAGAGACTGCCATGCTTGATATATCTGCTTTCTGAAAAAACATTTTTAAGGGGAAAACACGTCCAGACAGTAATGGAGTGAGCTTGGAAGTAAGGCCTCATCATCCTTACTTCAATTACTAAAGCTAGTGCCAACTTTTCTAGTTTCAAATATCTTCTTTCAGCATCTAGCAAACTCTTGCTAATGTAATATACCGGACGAGGATAGTTGTCTACTTCTCTTACCAAAACAATACTCAGAGCACATTGGGATATAGCCAAATACACATAGAGCCTCTCCCCTTGAATAGACTTGAACATGGTTTTAGGTGATGACAAATGCTACTTTATTCGGAGGAAAGCCTGGTCACATAGTGGTGACCAGTTGAAATGTTTAACATCTTTTAACACTTGAAAGAAAGAAGCACACTTATCTGATGATCTTGAAATAAATTTATTCAGAGCGGCCAATCTCCCAATAAGCTTTTGTATTTCTTTAACATTTCGGGAGGGGGGTTCCATTTCTAGCAATGCATTGAGCTGGTCCGGATCGGGTTGAATACCTTTTTCACTTATTATGTAGCCCAAATATTTCCCAGATCCGACCCCAAACACACACTTCTCCAGATTTAACTTCAAATTAACACCCACTATACTTGTAAACATTTTTTGGAGATCAAATATGTGTAGATCCTCCTCCAGGCTTTTAACCATCATGTCATCTATATATACTTCCATATTTCGTCTGATTTGACTGGAAAAAGTTTTATTCACCAATCTTTGATAAGTTACGCCAGCATTTTTCAATCCGAAAGGCATTACCTCATAACAATGAAGCCCCCTGTCTGTAATCAAAGTAGTATGGTCTTGATCGTTCGGATCTACTTGTATTTGGCTGTACCCTGATAAAGCATCCATGAAAGACAATAGTTTGTTCCCCGATGTTGCATCCACTAGTTGATCAATTCAAGGAACTGGAAACAAATCCTATATGCCATTTTCCATTCTTATTTTTGACCAACACCGGATTGGCAGTCCAAAGAGGATACTGAGACTCTTTAATGTGTCCCATCTTGGTCAATCTATCAACTTCCTGAACAATGACATCTGCTTTTTCTTTGGAAAAAGTTCTTCTTTTTTGTACAACTGGGGCAGCATCACTTCGAACGGATAATTTATGTAAAATAACATCTGCCGGTACCCCAGTCACATCGTTATTAGACCATGCAAACACATGTTGATTATTGAGCAGAAAATACAATAATTTCTTTTTCAGTTCGGGTGCCAATTTTGACCCGGTCTTAACGTTCTTCCCTTCAACAAGAGACTGAATTTCAACTTCCTCAACAAGTATTATAAAACTGGGGGCCTCCCTAGGATCATCAATTTCAACTTCTTCGGTAAGAGGCCCTGTAGTTGCTATTCTTCATCACTCCGAACCATTCTCAATGTCTTAGGAGCTAGGGCAGTTGCGTAGCATTCTCTGGCTATCCTCTGACTGCTTCGGACAGTGCCCACTTGCCCTTGGACTGCATATTTTAAACATTGATGAACTGTGGAAGCTACAACATGCATTCTAGAGAGCCATGACCTTCCAAAATGGCGTTGTATGATGTGGGACAATTCACCACAACAAACAATACTCTTACCATTTTTTTGAAAGGTCATTTCCCAAGTAGCACTTCCTCCTCGAATTCTCCGATCACATCCGCAGAACTCTCAGTGAACCCCACAATTGTTCTGTTTGATTGTTAAATAACTGCTGGATTCTTCATTTGCTTATAAGAGATTAAAAAGAGGACATTGGCTGAACTGCCTGTGTCAATTAAAATACGTCGTATATCATTTCCTCCTATTGAAGCTCCTATAGCAACTGCATCCTCATGAGGACCAGCAATATCCCTCAAGTTGTCTTCATCAAAGACTATAAATGGTAACGGGGCTTGGCATTGGTAGGAAGACATTCCTCCTTCTAGCTGGGTAGTGAGATGGTGAACATGCCTCTTTCTGGACGAAGGTGTAGGAGCAGTCACTGTATCACCCCCAAAGATGGTGAGGGATTCAAAGAATTCAATCAACCCGGACACCCTACTCATTTCTTCTACTATCATCCCAACTTTATTCTGAACGGGATCCGGATCTAAGTACTCAGAGTCTACATCAAATCTTTCATGTATTACCATTTCACCTTCTTGAGCCGATGTCCCTGGATTATTCGAAGGACCTGCCCGAAGAGTATTTTCTGGCTTGTTCCCACTCCTTCTTTTAACATGCGCTGCCAACCTATTTCTTTCAATGATATTTTGAACTTCTTGTTTCAACGTTATACAATCATGTGTGCCATGGCCTATATCATTGTTATATTTGCAAAAACTAGTACTTCGACTTTCCCTGGGGGACTGCAAAGCTGTTGGCTTTCTATAATGGACTTCACCTTTTGTCTTGTCATAAATAGTAGCCACACTTTCTTTCAATTCTGCAAACCATTATGGTTGGAACCATGGCCCCCTTTTACTTTTAGGTTGGTTTGAGGTTTGGTTTGAGCCAGACTGAATTTTCCTGGACTGATTAGCTCATTGTCCACTCTCTTTAGCCTTATAACCAGATTGGTTATTAGTAGGAGAAGTGATAGACTTAGCATGGCGATATACCCTAGTCTTACTTGTTTCTTCTACGTTGATTTGCTTCCCCACCTGGTTCAACAAACCACCCCACGTCATAGCTTTCTTTCGGGTTACCGAATCAGCTAAGTTTCAAGGGTTCAGACCTTGTCTTAGGCAACTGATACTTGTTTAAACCAAGGGTCAAGCTATATATACCCAAATGTGGTTTAAGTATACCCAATTTTGAGTTTACCCAAAGGTGGTATAAGTTTACCCAAATTTTGACAAAAATACCCTTTTCTAGGTATATAAGGTTTTTATTTTTTTACTAACCTTATCCACCTCATTTTTTCTCTTACACTCTCTAACTTCTCTCTAAAACCTTCAAGTTCTCTCTAATTTATCCGGCGAACTAAAATCCGACAAACTAAAATATAGAAACTTAGTCTTAGTATCAAAATTAGGGTTATGGTTGAATTAGATAAAAAAAATCATAATTTTAGAGTGTTTGGAGGCCACTTTTCGACCGGAAATCGGTCGAAAAATGATCGGCAGCGAAGGCTGAGCGTACCATAGGTACAGGGGGTGTACCGGCTGGTACGCCCCCTGTACCATCGGTACAGAGGGTCTGTACCATCGGTACAGAGGGTCTGTACCGGCCGTACAGACCCTTCACACCATAGGTACAGGGGGTGTACGAGCTGGTACGCCCTTATTTAACTTAAGAGATAGTTTAGAGCTAATATGGCAAGCGAATATAATTTTACCTCTTTTGAAAATAAGTGATGCCCCCCATTTATAATAAGGATAATGTTGTGATTAGAAAAGGTGAAAGTGATTAGAAGTTTTTAATGGATAGGATAAGACATAAGCGTTCCGTCCATCCTCATTTAATTTTATTGCGGAAGTTTTTTGTTTAATTCTCTAAGTTAGCTGACGATTTATATGTTTTTTTGTTTATAATGTTTAGGGTCCTCCATCAATCAATTTTAAAGTTCGATAAAGTAGGAATGCTAATCTAGTATTAAATTTTTTATATATAACAACTATTTACATTTTTCTCTAATATTAATATGGTTTTAATTAAATTCTTTATATTATTAAATTTCCATAAATTTTAAGATATAGCTAAAAAATTCGAATATATACAATTATTTTCGTTTTTCAATTTTATTATTATTTTTTCAATTTTTATTATGTAATTATGTGTAATTCGGTTACGAACTATATAAAAAAAATCATATCTTTCAAATGAATACCTTAAAAGAATGGAAAATATTATTGATTTTATTTTTTAAAAGAGAACAAAACTAGATACATAGAAAATATTTTTAGTTGTATAATTACGTGTAATTTGGTCGCAAACAAATATAAAAATCGATTGTCTTCTAGTTGCGTAATTACTCCAACTTGGTTGGACAATTTAGTATTTTCTTTTCTATTTTTCAAAAAAATGATATTTCTAGTTTTTCAGTTATATTATTACGTGTAATTTGGTTACAAAATAAGTCTGAAATAACATTTGCAAGTCGATAGATGAACATTAAGTTTTGATGTAGCAAAGACTGCGAACAGACTGGTTTCTTTCCTAGGTATCGGAATTGGGTCAAACAGGTACTCAAATCGAAGATTTCGACGAGCCCATTAGATTTCAAAAATGTGACTTTGTCACTAAGTTTGATACCCAGATTCGACCTGTAGAGCCTTCGAAAACCAGTTTTAATATTTTAGCGTTATTTTATTTATTTATTTTATTTTAAAACATTTATGTAATTTTCTTTATTTGGAATTAGGGTTATGGGTCATGCTATATAAAGCATCTTATACCCTATTTTGCCGTCAGACTTTGATTAATTGAATTTTGAGAATTATTATTCTGAGTCTCCTTATTTCTCTAACCTAGGGTTAGGGTTTTATCGTTGTCTGTTTCTTCTATTTCCGCTTCGCTACCATATTGGTATCAGAGCCCAACAATTCCTGCTACGCAGATACATGAATCATGTTCCGGGTGCCTCTTGATTTGAATGCTAGAATAGAGAACGACATCTTCCAGTCTACCTGCACAATTGGAGGAAGAATTTGCAAATTTGTAATTGATTCAGATATCTATGAGAATCTGATTTAAGAGGAGGCTGTTCGGAAACTGGCCTTGAAGACTGAAGCTCTTCCATACCCATACATACTGTCAGGACTGATAGAGTACACTGAGATAACAGTTTCTAAACGGTGTCAAATTGCATTTTCTGTTGGTAATTACAAAGATACAGCATGGTGTGACATAGTTCCTATGGACGTTTGCCATCTAGTTTTAGGAAGTCCATGGCGATTTAAGAGAAATTCTACTTATGATAGTAGAACAAATCGATACAGTTTTGTGAAAGATGGTATCAAGTTTATATTAGTGTCGTCTCCAAAACCACCACCAGTTAAGGAGTTTCATGCTCAAATTGCAGCAGCTGCCGATCTTAGTTGTAATGCTAAAATTGCATCTGACTCCGTGTTTGACAAGCCAGTCTATGATACACATATTTTTGAAGATGTATCTGGGTTGATATTTGACAAACCAGTCTACGATGAGTATGATGATGATTGGGATGATGAAGATCTAATTGATATTGAGGAGAAACTTGTAGATCGAGATATTGTCTCAGGCTTCAATACTTCAGACCTCTTATTAAATAAGCACTGCAAACTAGCAGATTTTATTGTGGAGATGTATCTTCCAAGTATTTTATGTTATCCTAAAATCAAACCTTTGATTCTTTTTTCAGTGGATACATGTAGTCGTATTGGAAAATGGAAGATGATATTTTTTTGTTTGAGATTATGAATAAATTGATAAAAAAAAATAATAGTGTTTTAATGGATAAAAAACTAGGTTTTGTAATAGAACCTGGATGATTTTTGTGTGATTGTTGGGGAAATAAAAGAAAGTGTTACAAGTTAAAAATAGAAGATTGCAGCGTTTTGAATCTGCTGGCAGATATATACTCTGAAGAACTTGAGAAGCCATATAATATTCAACAAAGACGAATTGTTCATTTCTACAAGGGTTTTGATGTGATACAACAAGCACAATCTGGAACTGGAAAGACAACAATTTTTTGCACGTGCAGAAGTGATGTTGTGCTTAGTCAATGGGTTGAAAAAGCAGACATAGAACAAGTGGGTGGAGTATATCTTGATACTGGTGACCACAATACTGCTGATGACATGGTAAAGAGGGACAAAGCTGAGAAACCACTTCTTGACAAGAGCTGCAGCATTCAGATTCTCACCTCTTACACCCTTATCATCGGTGAACACGCCAATGTTTTTGCAGTTCTTTCAATGTTTCAGCGTTCCAAATTCGAGGTCGAATTCTTCCCAACCGGGGAAGGATGATGTAGCAAAGACTGTGAACAGACTGGTTTATTTCCTAGGTATCGGAATTGGGTCAAACAGGTACTCAAATCGAAGATTTCGACGAGCCCATCAGATTTCAAAAATGTGACTTTGTCACAACGTTTGATACCCAGATTCGACCTGTAGAGCCTTCGAAAACCAGTTTTAATATTTTAGCGTTATTTTATTTATTTATTTTATTTTAAAACATTTATGTAATTTTCCTTATTTGGAATTAGGGTTTTGGGTCATGCTATATAAAGCATCTTATACCCTATTTTGCCGTCAGACTTTGATTAATTGAATTTTGAGAATTATTATTCTGAGTCTCCTTATTTTTCTAACCTAGGGTTAGGGTTTTATCGTTGTCTGTTTCTTCTATTTCTGCTTCGCTACCAAGTTTCCTCAAAAGATAAAATTTTGAAGATCACCGTTGATGTAGTAGGGTTGAGCTGAATGTTGGCGGGGATAAATTTACAGTAGGGGAGAGGCAGCCTAGAGTCTCTTATCGGGGATCAAGCCATTAATACGTTGTTGCAATATGCATATTTTAGTGGACATATGATATAATTCATATAAAAAAGATTTTGTTTTCCTTAAAAATATTTATTTTATTATAAAAACGAATATTTTAACTATTACTATATAAAAGAATAGTTTTTATTTATAGGTTTGGAGAAATTTGAGTTTCCTAAACTTCTATACGGAAGTTTCTAAATTTTAGTTTTAAATTTCAATATAAATACCTTATTAGTCCAGTTTAGTTAAAATTGACATCTTAAATACATTTTCCTTTTAAGGTATGATTGATTATCCTTCTTTGTTTTCTTACTTAGGTCTTAATTAGGTTTTACCTTTTACAGTTTATGATCAGATAGAATTCAAGGAAATGAGCCACTCTTCTCCTAAACCGGTGCTCTCCGATGATGAGAAAGAGGAACTGGAACCGGAAAAAGAAGTCAACAATTGTCCTAACCAGCATTCCTAAGTAAGAATTCGGTAAATGTTTAACCTATTTGATTGTTTTTTACTCTTAAAATTTATTTTCATATGTGCTAGGGCTTCGAAGGAGGAGCGGAAGAAGAGGAGGAGTATTGGAAGACCTATAGTTCGGCGAAAGAAGAATTCAAGGGTTGGGACTATAGTTTGGCGGGGTCTGTTGATCTAATAGCAGATTGCATTTTTGGAATAACACCTGGTGATTCCATGAAATATGGGGAACTGATGGCACAACTGCGTAAAATGATCATAGAAAAGTACAATAAATATATGGTCATCTACATCTTATTATCAATCTCTCAATGTGAGATATTACTGTGAGATTTTTTTAATAATCAGTGGTAATTTAGAACGCAAACGTGGAATTCGAGGAGGTTGTGAAAGCAACTCTCAGCCCAACCCAATGTCTGAATTTTTCGGGTAAAATATGTCTCTACTGTTGCTGTTGAAGAGACTAGTGTTTGCTTCAATGCTTTAGTCAATAAGTTTGGATACAAATGTGAGGTTATCCATTGCTGCAAAGAATTTGAATTTGACATAGATAGAGGTACTTCAATTTTACAATGATCTAAAACAGTTTAGATTATATTAATAGATGGTTAATGTATTATTGTATTTTGTTGTTTCAGAAGGATACGACATCCGCTACAACGATTGTCCGGAATCATAAACAAATGATGAGTTTTGTTCGAGAAAACACAAATATTCTTGTTGTGTTTTCAACCTAAGATCAAGAAAACAGTTCATTCATATTGACTTAAATGTAAATGCCTTTACATATATATGGTGGAGCTTGCTTTGTATTTTTGTTTGCTCAATGCATCTTCTATAAGCATTGAGGTGGATCATCAAATTTTGAGGTTTTCTTATTCACGCCTTTCTCATTTTATATATTATGTGTTGATATCATATCTCATATGTAGTTTATGTAATTGATAGGTGCAGATTCATTAGTAAGAAAATTTGAAAATTGGAATGTTAAGTTCTATATCTATTCGAAGGGATAAATATAGTTGCAGTAAGACTAAACATATAAACTTCTCTAAAAATAACAGTAAATTTTATTGTGCAATTGAAAAATAAACGTAAACAAAGTTAAAATGTCTGACAGACTCAGTTCTGAAAGTCTATTCTCATCCAAATTGGCGAAGATAAAATAAAAACTAGTCAATGACCTCAACTGCAACAACATTTTGTCACTAACATCAACCTCCTAACTTTTTATTTTAGTTTAACGAAAGTGCCATAAATTTGTCGGAAAACCAAAAGACATGCATACTCCTAGAAAGCCAACACACAACAAAGAATGGAATGCCATTGATTATAAGAATTGGAAATCCTTGGAAGAGTTAGAGATTAAGTATCCTTTTGCTTCTTAGGCATGCAGTATCCACCTACAACACAGGCATGATCACACTCAAATGGCTCAAGAGTAACTTGCTCTTGCTGAAGCTTATTCACTTTGCTTTGGAATACAACCTCAGTAGGAACTTTAGAGTGTATGCAATTTGAATTCATGGATATGACAAAATGACCACCAGCTTTCAAAAGGTGAGATGCATTCAAAGCTAAAATTCTAGCATGATCAGGGTGTGCAACATCATAAAAATAACATCTATCATACCAACTAGCATCTTGTACTTAGCTAGATATCTAACATCTTTAATGATTGGAATATGATTAGTTCGCTTCTTAGCCATGTTTATCAAATCCTTACCACTTCAGTGAGAAAACTCAACATCATAAACTACTTCAAGAGGCCCAACAACATCAGAAACATGAAAGACTGTAGTACCAGAAGCAGCTCCAAGGTACAAAACCTTAGCACAAGGTTTAATCCAAATATTGTCAACACCACCAAGAATGGCACCCTCTTTAAGTAAGAATTCTGTAAATGTTTAACTTATTTGATTGTTTTTATTCTTAAATTTATTTCCATATGTGTTAGGGATTTGAAGGAGAAGCGGAAGAAGAAGAATATTGCAAGACCTATAGTTCGGCTGAAGAAGAATTCGAGGGTTGGGACTATAGTTTGGCGGAGTCTGTTGATCTAACAGACGAATGTGTCTTTGGGATGACACCTGGGGATTCGATGAAATACGGGGAACTGATGGCACAATTGAGTAAAATGGCTATAGAAAAGTACAATAAATATGTGGTAATCTATCTCTGATTCTCAATTTCTGTGAATGTTATATTAGTGTGAGGTTTTTGTTGATAATCAATTGTAATTTAGAACGCAAACGTGGAATTCGAGGAGGCAGTGAGAGCATCTGTCAGTCCAACCCAAAGTCTCAATTACTTTATAATTTTATGGGTTAAAGATGTCTCTGTTGTTGCTGTTGAAGATACTGTTTGCTTTAAAGCTTTAGTCAACAAGTTTGGATACAAATGTGAGGTTATCCGATTCTCGATATCCAACTCTCTAAATGATACATGAAATTCAAGTTCTCTTTATTAATTAGGAGCAAGGTCATGATAAAATTCTCTTATTTATTCATTATTTTGTCAACCACTTCTCTTTTATTTACAGACCGTATTTTTTTACCCGTAGCTGAGAAAAGAAATCTGAAAGTATCATCGGTTTTGTTTTTTTTTATAACGAACAAATTAATTCCATTAATGATTTTTTGTTTTTTGTTTTTTTTTTTATTTTTTTTGCAAAAAAACATATGAGTCGGGGCATAAACAAACATGCGACACCAGACACATAAATAAACAAGAGTGTAGGCATAACCAAACATGCAAGACCATACATAAAAACATGCGCGACAATACATAAAAAATATGCAAGACCAAACATAATCAATCATGTGAGACCATACATTATTTTCTTAGACGAACAAAACTAGATTCATTAACGATATTTTCTTATTTTTTGTGCCACACCCAATAACCCTGGTAACATATTTATTATCAAGTAATTTACGTCTCGCACCCCTTAGCTTCATTTTGCTTGGCCTCACATCTATTCACTCTCATCTTGTATGGTCTCACATAATTTAACAATGTTTGGATGCTCAACTTTATCATGATTTATAGTGCTTACTCTCACATGTTTATTTACATATGGTCTCCCATGTTTGTTATCTTTGGTCTCGTATGATTTTTAGATATTCGATTGAGGAAATTCATGTTAATTTTTTTAATGATTTGTTTTTTTTATATTTGATATAAGATTTGATGTTTCTTCTATTATTCGATTAGTTGTTATTTCATTTTTCTTTGTTGTTCTTCTTTATAATATTTATTTAAAAAAAAATTTAATTTTTATAATATTTTCGTCATACCCTCGAGATCTAGGGTATTTTTTATTTATTATTTTTAACATTTTGTTTGAGATATTTATTATAGTCATTTGAGATATTATTTTAGTTGAATTATGTTCCTATTATATATATTATACAGTAGACAGACCTTATAATTCACAAAAAAAAAAAAAAAGATTTTGTTTTATTAAAAGTATTTATTTCATTTTATTTACGAAACTGCATGCTTTATAAAAGGAAAATATTCTCTTTCAGCTATAAAAACGGATATTTTAAGTATTACTATATAAAAGAATAGTATTTCTTTATAGATTTGGAGAAATTTGGGTTTCCCATTCTTAAATTTAGTTTACAATTTAAATATAAATACAGTGGATAGTCAAAATTGAAATCTTAATACCCTTTTCTTTCTTAATTAGGTACGAGTCACTGCTCTTCTTTGATTTCTTAATTAGGTCTTAATTACCTTTCTTTGATTTCTTATTTAGGTCTTAATTAGGTTTTACCTTTTACAGTTTCTGATCGGATGGAATTCAATAAGATGAGCCACTCGTGTCCTCCTCCTGGAGAGATTGGGGAGAATCCTAAAAGAAAACGAGAAGTGCTCTCCGATGACGAGAAAGAGGAACTGGAAGCCGAAGAAGAAGTCGACAATTGTCCTCCCCAAGTAAGAATTCTGTAAACGTTTAACCTATTTGATTGTTTTTTATTCTTAAATTTATTTCCATATATGCTAGGGCTTGGGCTCCGAAGGAGAAGCGGAAGAAGAAGAGTATTGGAAGACCTATAGTTCGGCGGAAGAAGAATTCGAGGGTTGGGACTATAGTTCGGCGGAGTCTGTTCATCTAACGAAAGACTGCGTTTATGGGACGGCACCGGGGGATTCGATGAAATATGGGGAACTGATGGCAGAGCTGAGTAAAATGGCTATAGAAAAGTACAACAAATACATGGTAACCTACCTCTCATTCTCAATTTCTGTGAATGTTATATTACTGTGAGCTTTTTTAATAATCAATTGTAATTTAGAACGCAAACCTTGAATTCAAGGAGGTAGTGAGAGCAACCCTCACCCCAGTCCAAGGTCTGAATTACTTTATAATTGTCCGGGTTAAAGATGTCTCTGCTCTTGCTGTTGAAGATACTGTTTGCTTCCATGCTTTAGTCAATAAGTTTGTATACAAATGTAAGGTTATCCGCTGCGGCAAGGAATCTGAATTTGACAAAGATGGAGGTACTTCAGTTTTACAATGATCTAGAACAGTTTGGATTATATTATTTAATAGATGATCAAGGTATTGTTGTCTTTTGTTGTTTCAGAAGGATACGACGTCCGCTACAACGATTGTCCGGAATCATAAACGAAACGAACGAATGATGAAACTTTCAACCTAAGATCAAGAAAACAATTCTTTCGTATTGAGTTTTGCGAACTATGTTAACTTGTATTGTAACAACCCTGAAAATTTACTTAGCTTTGTATTTTTGTTGTTTAATGCATCTTTTATAGATAGTGAGATCACCTGTAAGTCGGACAACAGCGATCTCAAAGCCTTTCTCAGTTTATGCATTATGAATCAAATTTAGATCTCCAAGATATTTTATGCAATTGATACTCTTGAAACAAATTTAGATCTCCAAGATATTTTATGCAATTGATACTCTATGAAATCCTTGTGTTTCAAGAGTGTACATTTGATACTACAATAAGGAAGTTTTTGACGCTAATTAATGGTGGCCTAAGATGGAGCAGTTGCGCAGAGGGACTACGCAAAAGATGATAATAAAGCGTAATCTTAGTCCGATGACCAGCAAGCCTCTCGGATATAGCCCTTCAACTTAGCCTTTACCTGTCAGTGAACTTATCTTCTCTGCAAGTTTATGCATTTAATTTTCTAACTAGGACACTATGTCAGATAATTGTATACAATAGTTCTTGAAGATAGTATAATGTGTGTATTATTCTGTGGTGAGGCCTCCTCTTAGTCTTAACAACTCTGTAATTATGGTGAGAAAGCCATGCATACAATAAAGGAAGGGTTCTTTTAGCTAGCAAACCTCCACTGCGGACATAGATGCCGACCATCATGGATCAACACAGCAAGACGTATGATAGATGCAAGGTTTGTACAGGTTCTATGCCATTGCTCGCATGAATATGTTTATCCAATTTGTTTATTCGCTCTTATTGTAGACTCACATGCTGACCGAAACCGAGAAAAGAGTTGGGAGTCTTTTGAAAAGCACCCATAGGTTGGATCGAATAATGGTTGTGGTACAATGTCTTGTCAAGCACACAGACCATCATCAGATGGCGTGGAAACTGAAGATGTTGTGCCAATTCGGAAATTGATACTGTCAAGGAGAAACACAGTGTTGATCTTAAGAATCAGCAGAAAAGTTGAAGATATATACTTCGGCGTTATTGGTTGTGACTTTTACTTCTACATCGAAGTGGTATTAGTATGATTAAAATGATACAAAGATAATATCCTCTTTAAATGTTGCACAAAATCAGGAGTTGCAGTGAAAATTGAATATCTTAAAGGAGTTGCACAAAATCAGGTGCTAATCTACTTTATTGTATTTAAATGTTGGCACCCTAGAAGGTTATTATGTTCTCAAACGGATATACCCTTGGTTTCGTTCTACCAGATCCCTCCATTGCCAATTACAAAATCATGTTTTTTTTTTTTGTGGCAGTGCTTGAATCGGTAGTCTTGGATACATGGATCTCAGGTTCTTTCATGGTTTTAAAAGGAATACTAGAAAGAATTTTGATTTCCTCACTGATGGTCAATGATTTAGTTTCCCAGCTTGCCTCTCATTCGGTTTTTGTATTGGTTGTTTTATATTCAGACCTGGATTTTTCAAGTTCTATCTTGACTTTGGCTTTTATTGTTTGTTTTATGTTCATTCTTATAAACAATTCAGGCATTCGTAGTTTCAGGAGAGACATGTTGTGGTAAAGCGACACAGCTTCCTCAGTTTATTTTAGAACAGAAGATATCGTGTCTTAGAGGTGCTAATGTAAGTGCCCCTAGATGCTTTGAACACTTCTGCAAGAATTACGCAAGTGCCCCTAGACGCTCTTGCTGTCCAAAATGCAATTGAACGTTTCAAACTAATAGGAGCTTTAAATGACATGCAGGAGCTTGCTCCACTTGGTAGGCTGTGATTTGCCAATACTCTCTCCTTTATGTATTAGCTTTGTATATATGTACAATGAGTCCGTATAGTACAGGTTGTCATCTTTGTACCTCTGGACACATTGGAAAAATGTTTCCAATCGGTTGTGGGGGGCAATCTTTCAATGCCTCAATCCCGCATTAACAATTGCAGCAGCTCCTGCGCACTATGTTTCATTTGTCCTTCCGATTAATAGGGAAGGAGAAGCTGAGGAAGCAAAGAGATCCTTTGCCGCTTATTCGTGCAGGTTAAGTCATAATACCATCATACTTCTGTTTTGTCGAGATGTCTAATACTCTGGATGCTGATTTGCTTCCATACAAAACTTGAATTTTTCAAATGCAGTGACCACAGCTCTTCTTAAAGCATTTGAAGGATACAAAGATGTGAAACGTTATGGAAGGGATAGGGTATATTGCTGGTTAATTTCTTATCCCCGGTGACGGTGCAGATGATGGAGGATATGAGAAACAAGTTTCTGGATTCGCTATTAGGCATATGTTTTGTAGACAAATCATGGGGACCTAATATCGGCTCCTTCACTTATTATATTCCTAACTCCAGTTTTTCTTTTTTATCTTGCATGGATGTAACTCGTGAATCATAATGTATGTATTTTTAAAGGTGAATATGTATTTTTTTATGTCAAGTTTTTTTAAACTAAAGTAATGTATATTTAAATTTACATGAACAAATAAGTAGAGCATTTACCCCGATTAAATACTACTTTTGATTTAATTAGATACTATTTTTAATATTTATATTATTTTTATCGCCAAATAATCTTCCACCATCTTTTATATCTATATTTTCTGTCGTTAAATGATTTTTCACTATCTTTTGTAAGAATTATCGGTTTGTAAGAATTATCATTTTGTTTATAACTTTCATGTTAATTTAAAAATTCATGTTAATCTAACTTTTATTTTATCTTTGTGATAATTAAATAATTATTTTATTCTTGTTATTTTTGTTCCCAAAATTAATTTCAATGTCATAAAACTTTTTGTTTGAAATTTTGATAAAAGAATATATTTTTTGCTTATTATTTTTTTGGACCTCAAACTATTTATCATATGTTGGCCGGATCCAACTCATCAATTATTCACATATTTCATATTTTTTTATATTTGTACATAATAAGTTGGCTTTCTTTGTAGAAAGAGATTGATATCCCGAAAATTTTATTCCAAACAAAATTTAAAAATCAGATATACATAAAAGCAACAACTAACAATTCAAATACAGACGTTGATTATCGATGAACACATAAAGTTTGAGATTTTTCACCCACCAGCATCGACAGCTCTGATCACAAACTTCCAACAATTGGTGCAAGACTTGCACAAGAAACATGATAACAATTTTAAATTTTTACACGCAATATATCCGCTCCAACTCCATAAGTAAGATCGGTAATCCAATGATTCGAAGGGAATGATGAGGATGAAGGCGGTGAAGCAACGAGCTCTATGATAAGGAAGGACCATAAAATCACCAAAAATCGGGGCAAGATCCCCCCGTTAATGAGCTAGAGTTGAGAGCATTAAGGACAAATCAGGCCGATGATCCTATGACCGGAGTGGAAGACGGCAACGCAAGAAGAGGAGCAAAGCCCTATGTAAAAAAACGTTAGTGAAAGCAGATGGGAGCAAGTTCAAGATCGAGGGCCCTCCAACCATGGGCTTGGTGAAAGGTATTCCTCTCTAGTCGAATATGCAACAAATTCTATAGTAGGACCAACCAAATTACCACCAGGCTCGTTCGGAGTTCCAGCCGAATATCCAGCAGACTCCTTCAGTGTTCTAGCCGAATCTCCAACAAACTTCTCAAGTGCTCCATCCAAACAGCCAGCAGGTTCCTCTATCTAGAGTGCATTTAAACCCCTTGCAAGTTTCTACGGGCTTCCAGCCAATTAATCAGCAATCCCATTAATACTATGAAGTGCATCCGAACCATCACCATGTTCCTGCAACACCTCCAACTTTTCAGCTAGGGTATCAGTTTGCTTTAATACTGCCTATAGGAGTTCAACATAATCAATATCAAGTGACTCCACCCGTTCGTCAACCTCAACACAACTATGCACTACTATGTCAATATGAAGCAAAGATACACGTAGACCATGGTCGCAATGAAGGGAAGTTAGTATAACCTACCAACCAAGCCTGTATTGTTCAACCAAAACATACAGGAGCCACCATCTAGCTCAATCAAACCCTAATATACTCAATACCCTCAAGGGTATAAGTTTACATTTCAGAAGGATAACAAAATAACATATTCGACTCAAAAATGTCAAAGGACAAGATACTGGCCGAATTACCCATTCTTTAGAAGCACAAACAACAACCGTGCGAATGCTCTCCTGGTTGACTATGAAGGCTTGATGGAAGGAAAATATCCCTTAGCTTCATACATTTTTGACACAAAAAATCACAAGTATACGATTACCGTAGTAGTTTTGATAAATAATAGACTCGAAATTTATTGAACCATATAGATTTTTATATAATTTAGTCACAAATCTTTTATTAATTTTATAACATAAATAAAATTTAAATTTTGATCGAGATGATCAAGATGATTGTTGTGAATATATATATATATATATATATATATATATATATATATATATAAATGATTGTAATAATAGATAATATCACTAAATAAATATTTAATGGTATGAACATGAAATATTTTTACTAAGATTTATCAAAATTAATCTAACTTAATTCTTATATTATTATTTAAAATCACGTTCTATAACAGTTTGTTGTTATCGTCTCTTGATCTCAAATAACTAACCTTCTTATAAGACTCGTTATATATCTAATCTTTTACCTCTTACGATTAGGTCATAATTCTAAAATTCTAGTTTAGCTCTCAATATGTAATGACCATAGTATACTGCTCATTCAACTTATGAGTATTAATATACTTCGAAAATATATATTACTTCTCGATTTCAACCTAGATCTATACTCATTCAATTGAATCCTTAAGTGATTGAAAGATTTAAGACTAATATTAATACTAAGGAAAAAAAATAAAATAAAAATTTAAAAGAAGATAGAATTAATTCATAGCAATTTTTTTACAGATATAGATAAAAAATTACCTACCACTAAACATGATCATAAACATAAAAATAAAGAGAAATAAGAATGATAAAAGAATTAAATTCTTGATCTTGAAATCAAGAAGTTATTTCTTAGTCTTTTCTTTTGTGATGTGATATGATTGATGAGTTTTTCTCCATCAAGTGATCTTTATTTATAACAAAATCTTATTTTTTAAATAAATGTTGGAGGTTGATCTGCATATTAAACACCATAATTAATAAATTCAAGATTCATGATGAAAGAAGCTTAACATGCAGCATGATTGCAACCGTAATAAACCATTACATGCCTCAGACATGCGTGAAACAACTTTTGACTCACAAAACGAACATACACATTATTTTTGTTCACTGCTTCAACACTTAGTTATTTTTTATCCAAAGTTTAAAAGTTTGGTTCACACATAAATTTTAATGATAAAATTCAAAACCAATATTCTACGATAAAAGAAAGTCAATGACATGCTAAAATACGAAGTCTCATATTACATGCTCAACAATCCAAGATCATCACTTAGTCCTTACTTTGAAATAGATATAAGAGCTACTTGTATACACTCATATGCAATTCAAACCCCTTTACAAATTAAATTTCTTTCAACTCATTCCTACATTAAACTGACTAAAGTCCATCCCTACGAGATAACTAACTAGTAATAAATAAAAAACAAAGATATGATACCTATGCTTATACTATTTTTCCTCCGCGAAAATATGATTTTTTATTCTCAAAAGGGGTTTGGGCCGATGGTTTTTTTAATGAAGTAAGCATATAGACAACATATTTCAAGAGTCCCGCAAGGATGGCCATATTTAGTTTGATAGTTCGGCTCAACATGTTATCAGCTGGACAGGAACATCCAAGTTCAAGATTATACGATAATGAAGCTTTAGCATAATGTAAAAAAATAGAATAAAGATAAAATTTAAGCCAAATAAAAACACTTCAAAGTTCTAGTCTTCCATCGATACACTTGCAAGGACTAAGGGGCTACTCGTAAGGGTGGAACTTGTCCAAGCTAAAATCCAATATTAATATGTTATTTTTAATCTACAACTTTGGATTATAACTTTATATTTTAAGATTAAATTCATAAATCTTATGTTGTAACAGTAATAAATAAAATCCAAAATCTCACCTAGGTTTTTGGCCAAAGTCTTTACATAAAATCTAATAAATATCAATCATCATAAACTTTTCCACAAAATAGACTTATTAGTAATTATTGTGTAAACAATGTGATTACATTACATATACGAAGCATTATAAGAAGAGTTAAAAAAAGTTGTATATTATCCATTCAATGCTCTATAGCCTATAAAGTTTAATGAACAACCACCAAACCTAACCATTGAACAAACCTGCAATGTATATTGCTAACCTTCCATATACTAATAAAACTCGACATTATTGCATCTCATAGCTTGAGCTAACATCTTCCACGTCCCATCTACTCCTGCTATGTATGGTCGTGCCAATATGTAGACGATATCATTTACCTGCACATAGACCATGCAATTTGCACCATAGATTAGAACTATTGTCAATTCAGCTTTACCTCTACGCCATACTAAAAATAACAACCCTCCACTTATAAAATATTTATTGGCCTAGTAAGTTTGATGTTTGAGTTAAAAAAAATGTTACCACAAATAAATCGATATCATAATGCATGTGTCATGATGAAGATAATGAAGCAAAAACAATATAATTATATATATAATTATATATATATATATATTAAATAGGGATATAAATAATAAAAATCAACATAGACTAATAATTAAGAATGAGGCTATTGTCTAGCTACAATTTCTTAATTAGCTGAACAAGTTTTTTTGGCTTTAATCAACACATAAAGTTTTGTCTAAAAATTTGATTTCATTGCCAAAATATTCAATGCATTTGTTTATTAAAAAAATATGCAACCAACATAAAATCTATACAAGCGGTTTACAAAATGAGCAAACAAGAAAAACCCTAATACGATTTCTCAAACAAATTATACATCAAGCAAACACTATTGTTTTAACAAAGAATCACTTCTTTAACCTACACAAAGGCAATAAGATCAATAAGATTTAATAAAAAAACTACTCATTACCCAAATACAAAGATGTATTTTTCTAAAAAAGAACATACAAGTGATAACGAAGTTTATACTAGTTATAACAAAATGAGCAAATAAAAAAGACTTTATCATGATTTCTTGAAGAAATTTATATATCAAACAACTATTAATCATTCTACGTTTTTTTACAAGAAGTTACCTCACATGTCTCTTATTCGTTTTCTTACACTACTAAAGAATCACTAACTCGATTGTTCGAGAAACTTAATACAATAAACAACTGCTAATCTATTTACCATAAGCCGATCACAACAAAACTAGTTAATTAGAAGCAGGGTTTACACGACAAAATAAATGTAAACTCTAATGAAGACGACATATAAAACTAAACAATTCCGTGAAATAAAATTTGTTGTTTATCAAATGGTCGTTTAAAGGGTTTTTTTTCGAGAAAACTTGAGTGATAAGTATATTTGCTTGATGAATGAGAATTGAAACTTGATTGAAACTGGAGTGAAACTTGATTGAAACGATTGTTTAAAGGTTTTTTCCAAGAAAACTGGAGTGATAAGTACACATTGCTTGATGATGTGGGAAATTTAATTCACAACATCTAAAATATTAAGAATCCAAAACTTTACCATATTCATGCGGACTAAAAAACTTGTAACTTACTATTCTTATAAAACAGATTTATTAAACTGCGAGGATGTACTCTTTCAGCTATCGATCTTACAAGAAGGTTCAACATTAATAAAACATTTTTCATACTGAAAGCACGACTTGTCTCTTATTTACATAACAAAATATAGTTACAAAAATGCCAAAAACTACATACCGAAGCAAAATTATCCTACAAAAATTATAAAACTTATAAAAAAATCTACAAAATAATGTGAAAAATATAGTTTTTTTGTGTATTAAATTGTTAATATGTGTATGCAGTTTTCAAATTTCATGTTTAACTGTATTATTAATTTTCATATTTGTTATTATTATTATTTTATTTTTTATATTCTTGATTTATGAAAATCAATATTTTTTCGAGACTTTTGAAATATATTATAATATTAATATTTGTTTATAGTTTTAAGAGAAAATTTCATATAATTTTTTTTAGAGAATGTTTCAAAATTTAGAAGACTATCAAAAATTTAAATAATAGGCTATACGCCAAATTATAATTTTATTTAAAATGATCTCAATTTTAATGATGGAAATAAATAAATAAATAAATGTGGTAAACATATAAAGTAAAATGTTTTACCATATAAATTTGGAGTTTCCTAAACACTAAAAAAATATGGTTCAATAACTAAAAGGTAGTCGTTATCAAATTATATTATATTAGGTTGAACCATCGAGTAATAATAAATTAGTTTAATGTGCTTTATTATGTAGATGACAGCTGCATTAAAACATACTAGAAAAGAGAGTTATTATCTCCAATGCTTAAACAATTAGGCTCTAAGAGATCAATAGAATATAACCAGTATAGATTATGATGTATACAATGACACAAGTACATTGTGTATTGATGAATATTAACTTATCAAAATTTACTTAATGGGATGAAATACATTGGGAAGTCACATCAACCAAGTTTATTGTAATGAAGATTTAGGTTTGAAGTAGTGATACAAGTGCATTATCGAACGCTTAATGTCATGTGCGTGCTTTACTGCGGTGGTGACTAGATTTTTGTCACAAGCTCATATGTTTGTTGAGGCATCACTAGGCCATTTATTATATTTTTTGTCCATTTTATTGCATCAAATAATTTTTATATTCACGGCGAACTATTCAATTTTAATGATTAGGGTTTATTATGTTTGAATAACCTATTATAATCACGCTTATGTTTCATATTTATTTTATGAAGTGTATCTCTATATATATTTTGGTGTTTAGGGCAAGTAAAATTATGGTGCACTGCTTATTTTAAGCTACATGTTTGTGATGATGCAAACGTTTGACCATCAACATATACGGGTGATGTCTTACAACGATGTGCAATTGAACTTTTGGATGTTTGGGGTGATGTCCTTCATAGTAGACTGATTCCACAAAAAATGGTAATGGGATAAGGTTATAAACTTATAATTTATAACTTGATGATCAAGTCGATTCAATGATTAGAAGTTCATTTCACACTTGAACAAATTGAAACAAAGTTAAATATATTCTCATTATAAGAAGTCATTCGAGCGTATTTAAATAGTATTAATAATATATATCTTGAGCTAAAAAATATATTTATAAGATAAAAAAGGGTACCATGAGCAATCACAATAAGTGGGTTTATTGATATTCCTTGTATAGGAGATGTTATCACATATACACTCATACTTAATTCTATATTAAATGGGTACCATGAGCAATCACAATATGTCATTTATTTGATGAAAATAAAAAAGAATAAATTTATATTAAATGGTTGCAGTTAAAGTAGCTACTTTCAAAGTAACAAAAAAAGTAACTAGAGTAGAGATTTAGAGTAAAAAATTATTCTTCAATTATTTCTCTTATTCAAACTCGTGCATAAGACTTTCATCTCACGCGTTTGCCAAGTGATAAAAGTAAAAAAATAACTTTTCTTCTTTTTGTTACATTTCTCGTGTATGTCTTAGTCCGAGTGAGGATATAATTTATTGTATACATGTCCACGGAGTTTTGAGAAATCAAAATATTATAAAGATAGATAATTTGATAAAAATTTATCAAACGAACCACACTTATATATATAGATTAGAAGTTCATTACTAAGAAAAGGTTGGAGAAATCTTGAACCCAATTCTTACACTAATGAATATAAACGCAATTAAAATTTACAGGGAGTTATATATGTGTATATTGATAAGACCTTTCAATAATTTTTGAAGCTTAATTTTTTTTGGGATGAACCATATAGCCAAGAGAAACCATAAATAAAAATAGAAGATCTTGTCCCACCCATGAGTAAATATTGTGTAGTAGCCTCTTTAGACCGCACACCTTTCTTTCTTCGTATATCCAAATAATAGGTAAGCGCATAAATTGAAACATTATAGATCAAAATATAATTATTAAATCGTTAACATCACATAAAAATAGGCATATTAAACTAGTTATTAATACAAATAACAAAATTATGTTATAAATATTTTTGTACATTCAATGTACCATAGTGATAGTGGATTTATTTTTCTTTCAAAAGAAAATTGTTTTTCAAGGCTCTATAGATAATTTTATAAGTTGATGATTCTTTTCCTCTGTTTTTCATTATATGCTTAATTAACATGTTTTCTAATAATTTTTTTCCTTTTCTAGTACCTTAGAATATGGGTGCGAAAGTGATTCATGAATCATTTTTCTTTTTCCAAGGGATATAATCATTTTTACCATATATTGTGGGATGTATCTCCCTCGACACCGCACATACATCTTTAATTGAATATCACTTTCCACAAAGCTCTATATATATATATATCAATGATATCGAGTTTGTAATTATATTTACTCGCTTATAAATTGTGTATCAATTTCCTTCATATCTTGCTCGGATTTGAAATCTTTTATTTTACATATTCATATGATTGAGTTTTTTGGTTTCCAAAATAGTATGAAAAAGTGCTTTGAATCACTGCTATTTGACCGAGACTTATTCTAAAAAGGTCGAGACATGTCAAATTTTTTATTGCCACAAACAAAGTGAGAGAAAGTTTTTTAGATTATTTTATATAGGACCATGGACATATAATAGTTCTGAATTGTATCTTCTTATTTAGGATACCTTTTGTCTTATGGTAGCTTGGTCCAGTCTTCTTAGAAAACTTTCCTTATTAGGTTAGCCATACATTTAACGTATTTCTAGGGATCCCAAATGGTATCATCAAATGATACAAGTCTTGGATAAGAATCTAAAATGTATTAGAATGACCTTGTTAATAATTATTTGCTCCGACATCATCCATGGTTCGTCAAATAATATGATATATCACATCGGATAAATCCTTAACCTCCCCCTCTTACTAAAATCACGTAATGCTCTTGTGAATTATTGGAAACATTTGTTATATATAAAATAATTTAAATCCAAAGGTTAATCATACTCTGACATCTTTACATAAGTCAAATTTTAGTTTTTTTGGGCGACAATGAATTTTTTGATCGATAAGTCACCCTTACGGTCAATCCATAAAACCGTACATGATATTTTTACCTCATATGGCTCCTCGTTCAATTAATTCAAAATTATAGGTCTTTTTCTTATTCAAGAATATCATCTTTCTTCCATTTTTCTATTATACGAGTGACAAATAAAAACTCGATCACATTTTAATGTTTCAATTAAACACTTATCATTTTTTATTATTCTCAATGGAGAACATTTGTTTTTTACCAAAATTTGTGAATCCAATCATATTTATTTATAAATATTTTTATTCCAATTCATCATTCGTTCGTGAAGTCCTATTAGTGTTATCGTATACAACCGAATATATTTTCTCGTTGAATGAATGATATAAAATAAATGTAAATTAATTAGAGTTTTTATAATAAAAAGTATTATGTGAAATCTTCAACTATTTTATTTTTCTTTATCCATATCACATAGGTGTAACATCTTAATCAACGATGAACCTCTCCTTTTGTATTTATTATGTATCTTATCCATTATGAACTGATATCATTACATTTAAGTATTTTATGATGCCGAACCTCGAATTTGATAAAAAAAAATTAACATTTAGTATGAGCTTATCCATGCATTTATGCATTATTCGTATATGAATTAATTTTTAAATATTTGGAGCCAATTGTTTTTACATAAATAAATCTAGTTTAATTTAGATTGGAAGAATTATATGTTTTATAAAACCATGTGTTATGGTTCAAATCCCTAATCAAATCGTTTTGATGAGAAGAGTTGACCGTATAATTTCAAAAAAATTCATTATTTTTATTTCATATTTGTAATAGTACGAAAGGAAAGCCCGACTCCAATTTATTCAAAAATAGAGACCTTGATTTGTCGATCATTTACCTTAGGATTACTAAATTTATTTATTGACGAGATAAATAATATAATTCACAAATAGAGTGTCACCTTGGCGTGGTGGAAGTCATTAGTGCGAGCCTGATTATCCTTACACCCAATGAATGTGAATTTTTATACTTGTTCTTCCCTGGTGATTAAATAAGATTGAACAAACGGCTCATGAGATTGGCGCGACAAGGTAAATGTGACTATATTAATGGGAGCGAACTTCATACAAATATAAAAAATGAATATGATTTATACTTTGGAATGAAAAACAATTTCACATCAGTTTTGTCTAATAACCAAGTAAGTTTTAAGTAAGAAAACTAAAAATCTCAAGGAAAGTTTGATCATGACTCAAGATGAACTTTGGCGGCATACTTAACACATGCAGAACGGAAAAAAATGATGTTTCCAGTGGTGGACAACTGAGTAACACCTAAGAACCTAAAATTAAGAGGTGGACAATAGTTGGAAATGGTTGCTAATACCATGTAAACTGATGAACAAAATAAGAAATCCGACCGAAGAAGAGCTCGCATCTGATTATCTAGTTGGTGATAGCTTAGCAAGGTGATTATTAGTAGTTGGTATGAGAGGATAATTAACCACGCTCATATTGAGACATACATAGATTTTTATTGGAGGTCGTAGTAGGGAATTTTCTATAATGAGTAAAATCACGACGAAGCAATGCTATGCAAAGGTAGAATGCCCACGGGTCATGAACTTATTTTCTCGGATAAAAAAGGTGATGGTATCTAAAAACTGCAGGAAATAAGCAGAGATGTCAGTGATCAATCTATATAAGTGGTTTAGTTCCTTTAGTGAGGATGAATGAGTGTTTTCTTTGAGGTGGGTGTTTTCCATGATAGTACCAGCTTTGCCGCATCAAGTACTTATATTTTTCTTTAGACCAATGACTCGCTTGTTCTTCTAACTATTTTAGAAGGATATCATATTGGAATAAGCACTGACTAACTATGGGTCAACAATCGCGGTAATACAAATGATGCAAGTGTTATCCATAATGATTGGGTGTAAAGCATATGTAGGTAGGTTTTTACGTCCGTCAACAAATTCCAGAGCTCGATCCTGAACACGCGTTGAAAACTACCAAGCTAGAGTATGATATGGTCATACATATGGAGTGGTAAAGTGGATAAAGATCTGAAACAACACCAACGGCGAAAGCACTATGTTTGGGTCGACATTAACAACGAGAGACAAAATGTAGGGAGGAGAATTAGATTGGATACCTCACTAGTCGTAGTCATAAATGATGGATACTAAGCATTGTATATATTGACTCGCACAGTATTGTAAATGACGTGCTAACTATCCCACTTGAGGAATATGTTTGCATAAATAAAACTCAATGGAATTTAAGTGGGTTGCATAATAAGTAGTGATTGTTTAATTTGATGCAAAGATAAAAACCTTACCAATGATCCTATTAAACAATAGAGGTTCATACAGGAACACAGACACAAGTGGTCTATGAATGTCATCATCTTGTATAGAAAGGTTTATGGTTAAGTCCCACAACGAGCGCAAGACTCGTATTTAGTTACCACCTTAAGTTTGAACCATGAACAACTTTCAATGATTATGCACTGAACATAATCAAAAGCCTCAGAAACGGTTAGATGCTTATAAAAAGTCATAACAAATTTTGTAGCTACTTGAATTAAAAGAACAAATAAGAGTAATTCCTCATAGACAATAAATATATTGACATGTGGAGGAGTATATATACTACTTATATCATCTGAAATCACTTGAATCTCAAAATGTTCTTCAAACCAATCATAGACTTTATTGGGACCCGTTCCAAAAAATTGTATATGACAATTTTATTTTATAAAGCCAAATAAAAATCTAAATATTGGTTGAACCAAATATGAACTAATTTGTTTTGAAAATTTTATCTTATTCAATATTATTGGAAGATGTGAAAAGTTAAAATATAAGATTTGTTGTTTATGGTTAAATACTAAAAAAAACAAAAACATGACTCCATGCGATGGCTTCATCATTTGTAATGATGAACTTTTAAGCTCACGGTCACGGGTATAGAAAATGACCAATGGACTAGTATAAGATTCAATAACTAAAATCAATAGTCCAGCGTCGAGCTACTTTCCAAAACCAAGAAAAACACAACCAACTTATTAACACGCCTAAAGACAATAGGTTGCTCACAACTTTTGTTACTATTAAATAAAATATAGTACTATATCTTTCTGAGATTGAGAAAGTTACTCGTATATATTTGTTGTACTTTTTACCGCCATTTTGCTAAGATGTTCCATCAGTTCATGTCATCGAATCCACATCTATTATCCAATAATGCCATTCTCGATGAAATTAACTTTTCATTTCAAAGCCACGTGACACATGAAAACCTGTGTATGTTATTTAAAGGTGTAAAGCAATAAATTAGATTAAACGCTTACAAAATATTTATTCAGAGGAGGCTCGTTGGAGAATACTTTTCCTAATCTCTTCCGGCAGAGTTTATGGCTATAGCGGCCCAGTTTTATTAGGAGAATAGTGGAAAAATAACGTAATTTTTTATATATGATATTTTTGTTTATTAATTCAGTTGGAAAACATTATAAAAATAAAATATTTATATATTTTCTTTATTTATTAACAAAAAACTATAGAATTAAATATTTAAGACATTTAAGATATATTAAAAATACAGCCAATATTTTCCTCATCATTTATGGGTCTCTTTTTCTCCAGAATCATTTTCAGCTATGCTTGATACTTGGAGGGAGAGGAGCCGTACAACTTTCGGCTTCTTTTTAACCTTTTCGATCCCTCTTTTCGTTATTTGAAAACGTCAAAAGTATAATTATTTTTATATAATGTATTTATTCAACTAAAAACTAATAATAGATAACATTTAGTTCATTCTATTTTTGCTTTTCAAATAAACAAATTTCAAAATACTTCAAAAATATTGGCACCTAAAAACAATACCACATAGGTGTCAACGGTAGGAACCGAGAACCAGACCGAAATCGAACCGATATGAACCAGACTGAATTTTAACGATCCGATTTACGGTTCCATTATCATCTGTATGACCTTTATCAACCTCCATTAGTTTAGCATCAAGAATGTCTCGAATCCAATGATATCTCACATCAATATGTTTCGACTTTGAGTGAAACGACGAATTCTTCACGAGATGAATATCACTATGATTATCACATAAGAGTACATACCTGTGTTGCTCAAATCCAAGTTCTCTCAAGAACTTCTTCATCCATAGTAGCTCTTTACTCGCTTCTGGCACTGCAATAAACTCAGCTTCTGTCGTTGAAAGGGCAACCCACTTTTACAGTCTTGATTTCCATGAAACAACGCCACCACAAAAGTTAATCAAATATCGAGAAGTAGACTTACGAGTATCAATATCTCCAGCCAAGTCTCAATCAGAATAAGCCAACAACTCAAGTTTCTCCATCCCAAAACTGAGCTTTAAATTAGAGGTTCCTTGCATATACCTCATAGTCCATTTGACGGCTTCCCAATGCTCTCTAACCGAGTTTGACAAAAATCTGCTCACAACACAAACACTATGAGCTAAGTCAGGACGAGTACATACCATGGCATACATGAGATTTCCAACTGCAGATGCATATGGAATATTAGACATATCTTTCTTCTCTTCATTAGTTGAAGGACATTGTTTCTTGCTTAACTTGAAATGACCGGAAAGTGGTGAGCTAACCACTTTAGCTTTGTCCATCTTAAACTTCTGAAGAATTTTCTCAATGTATTTTTCTTGTGACAAGAACAACTTCTTCGAATCTCTGTCTCTAGTAATTCGAATGCCAAGAATCTGCTTTGCTGGGCCTAAATCTTTCATTGCGAAAGACTTACTTAACTGTTTTTTCAAAGAATCAATCCGCGAAGTATTCTTCCCAACAATAAGCATATCATCCACGTAAAGTAAGAGAATAATAAAATCAGTATCGAAAAATTTCTTCACAAATACACAATTATCAGAAGAAGTCTTCTTGTAGTCCTGCCCCCCATAACTGATATGAAATTCTTATACCAATGTCTCGGAGCTTGCTTCAAACCATATAGACTCTTTTTCAGTCTGCGCACATAATCTTCTTCTCCTTCAACCACAAAACCTTCAGGCTGTTTCATAAAAATCTCTTCTTCCAAGTCACCATGCAAGAATGCTGTTTTTACATCCATTTGCTCAATTTCCAAGTCTAGACTAGCTGCAATGCCTAGAACCACACGAATAGATGTCGTTTTTACAACTGGAGAAAATATTTCATCAAAATCAATACTTTTTTTCTGACCAAAGCCTTTGACTACCAATCTTGCTTTGTACCGAGGTTGCTGAGAACTATCATCTTGCTTCAACCTATACACCTATTTGTTACTCAAGGCTTTTCTCCCTTCAGGTAGCTTCACTAACTCAAATGTATGATTCTCATGAAGTGATTGCATCTCTTCATTCATTGGTTTAGTCCATTGATTTTTACACACACCACTAACAACCTCATCATAATACTCAGGCTCACCTGCATCGGTTAACAAAATATATTGATCAGAAGGATATCTAGTAGAGGGTTGTCTATCTCTAGTAGATCTCCGCGTTGGAACTTCAGGTTGTTTAGCATCTTCTTCATTCTTTTATTCATCCACAAAATCATTATCATGATCACCGGTATAAAAAATATGTGAACCTCTTAAAGCAGATGAGTCACCATTTGAATTTTCTTCAACTTTTGTAGGAGTATGTGCAAGCGGAATATGCCCCAAATCTACCAAGTCATTCTCAGACATAGGCACTGAATTCTGACTCTTATCAATATCATGAACTATCTGATCTTCCATAAACACAGCATCTCTGCTCCTAATAAGCTTCTTATTAATTGGATCATGAAATCTGTAGCCGAACTCATCAAGACCATAACTAATGAATACACACTGTCTTGTCTGCGAATTGAGTTTAGACCTCTCATCTTTAGGAATATGCACATAAGCTTTGCACCCAAAGACACGTAAATGATCATAAGAAATATCTTTACCTGTCCAAACTCTATTTGGGATATCTCCATCTAAAGGTACGGAAGGACTAAGATTCAAGACATGTACCACTGTATTCAAAGCTTCACCCCAAAAGTATTTAGGGAGTTGTGATTGTGAAAGAAGACATCTTACCCTTTCAATTAATGTTCGGTTTAGTCTCTCAGCTATGCCATTCAACTGAGGGGTCTTGGGAGGTGTCTTGGGAGGTGTCTTGGGATGCCGAATACCTTGCTGCCTACAATAATCATCAAAAGGACCAACGTATTCTCCCCTATTATCACTTCTAACGCACTTCAATTGTTTCCCAGTCTGTCTCTCAACTGAAGCTTGAAACTGCTTGAAGACATCTAACACTTGATATTTTGTTTTCAAAGTGTAAGCCCAAACTTTCCTGGAATGATCATCAACAAAATTAACAAAATACAGACAACCACTAAGTTTTCTGGTTTTGAAAGGACCACATACATCAGTATGTACCAACTCAAGCAAATTTTGTTTTCATGAAGGAGCTGAGCTCTTGAAAGACACTCTATTTTGCTTTCCAGCCAAACAATGTACGTATTTCTTTATATAAGCTTTATGTATCCCACAAATGTACTGTTTCTTCCTCAGAATATCTAATCCTTTTTCGTTAATGTGACCGAGTCTTTTATGCCACAAATCAACCATTGCTTCATCATTAACAACATTGATTTTCTCAGCAGGCACCCTTGCAGACATGATGTAGAGGGCAAAACATTTCTGTCCTCTTGCCACAACCAACGAACTGTTAGTAAGTTTCCACTGCCCATTTGCAAAAATACTGTAATAGCGTTCATCATCTAGCTTCCCTGTAGAGATCAAATTCAATCGAATATCGGGTATATGTTTAACATCCTTTAAAATCAATCTTGCACCCATGCTTGTTTCCAGATGAACATCACCAATACCAACCACTTTTGACAAATCATTATTTCCCATATTTGCAGAACTAAAGTCGTCAGAGGTCTAAGATGAGAAAAATTCTCTACGAGAAGTGGCATGAATTGTAGCACCACTGTCAACTACCCAACGATTTTCATCAGACACAGAATTCACAACAGCATCATCAATAACAAAAAAGTAGCTCTCTGAAATCGTAGCAACATGTTTCTCGTCCCCACTTTCATCATAGTTTTTCTTTTCGTCCTTACCGTTGTTGGATTTGCTAAAATTATTCTTCTTTCTCAACTTAGGATAAAATTTCTTAGTGTGCCCGATCTCATGACAGTAGTAGCACTCCCAATCTGCAAATTTATTAGACTTGTTCTGACTCTTGCTTCTACTTTTACCTCTAGTTTTCCAACCACGATTTTCATTCCTACCACGTTTCTCAACAACTAGGGTTTCCGAAAGTGAAGAGAAGCCAACTGATTAATCAAGCCTTGAAAGGTATTCAAGTGATCTGTAAGAGGTGATCCATCTTGATACCTCAAATACATCAACTGCTTGAAAAAAAAATAACTTACTGTTTCCTGTCTTTCGAGCATATAACTCCTCAAGCTTACTCCACGAAGTTCTTGCATCTTTTTCGTCTACAACATGATTCAACACGTTATCATCAACTCATTGACGAATAAATCCACAAACATGTCGATGAATAGTTATCCATTCTGCATTAGACTTATCTGTAGGTTTTTCATCACCGAACACTGGTAAATGAAAACCTTTAACATAAAGAAGATCTTCTATCTTCGATTTCCATATATGATAATTCGAACCATTCATCGTCACCATTCTGCTGGTATTCACCTCCATATTTGATACAAGACAAGTACACAACCAGTTTCTCTGATACCACTTTGACAGGAAATAGAAGCACAAACGAAAACTTCATTCTTGTATCAAATATGATTAGGGAGATAAAGATCTCAAACAAAATACCAAGTATGAATGAAATCAACGCAAATAACACAAATCACTTTTTACGTGGAAAACCTTCCCAATGTAGGAAGTAAAAACCACGGGATTGATTTCAGAGTCCAACCAAATATTCACTATCATAAGACGGGTTACAAAATTGTTCTCTAGATAGAACTAGAGCATACAGCACACAAAGTATGACAACTTCATACACAACCCCAATACACAAGATATTGAACCAAAATCAGAAAACTCACTAAAATATCCCCAAAACGCAGTTAGAACAAGATGATCGAAAAACGCACTTAGATGACTCCCAATCAAAAACTCTATGGTCAGATTGTAGAGGACAAATAGACGAGTCTGCTCACCAAAATTGAGACCGATCGGACAACGGAAGACAGTCCGATTGAAAGCACAAAGTTCCGCCTCAAATCGCTTTTTCTCTCAAAAAACTGCACTATAGAATATGATGCTCATCTCAAGAACAAAATCCTATGTGTTACCCATTTGGGGTTTAGCCCATACGATAATTAGACTCCCACATAAAAAGAGCCCAACAACAAAAACTATAAAATTAAATATTTAAGACATTTAAGATATATTAAAAATACAGCCTAGTTAATAGATAATATTTTCCTCAATCATTTATGGGTCTCTTTTTCTCTACAATCATTTTCAGCTATGCTTGATACTTGGAGGGAGAGGAGCCGTAAGATTTTTGGTTTCTTTTTAACCTTTTCGATCCCTCTTTTCGTTATTTCAAAACGTCAAAAGTATAATTATTTTTATATAATGTATTTATTCACCCAAAAACTAATAATAGATAACATTTAGTCCATTCTATTTTTGTTTTTCAAATAAACAAATTTTAAAATACTTAAAAAATATTGGCACCTAAAAAAATACCAGATAGGTGTCAACGGTAGGAACCGAGAACCAGACCGAAATCGAACCGATATGAACCGGACTGAACTTGAACGGTCCGATTTACGGTTCTATTTTAAAAACCGAAACCGATAAAGAACCGAAACAATAAAACCGGTTTGGAACTGGACCGATAAACCGGTAAAACTGATTAGGAACCGAATCGATAAAATCGGTAAACCGATAGCACCGATAAAGAACTAAATCGATAAAATCGATAAACAAGAAATGAACAATAAAACCGATTGTTTTTATTATTTTTATTATTATTTATTTATTATATATTATATTACCAAAATTAATATTTAAATTACTAATTTTTAAATAAAAATTAAAGATTAAATTAAATTTTAAACAAATTTATTTATTTTAAATAGATCGTACCGGACGAAACCGAAACCGGACCAAACCGGATCGGATCGAACCAACAACTTAACGTTCCGGTCTAGTTCTGAAAATAAAACCCGAAACCTTAGCAAAAATAAAGAGATCTAATTGGTAGTTGATTATAAATAATATTTTAATTTGCATTGATAAACGAGAACGACAAATATTATGGGACAAAAACTATTTCCTAGAACGACAAACATTTTGGGACGAAAGAGTAAATAACTACCCGCTTTAGTCTAGTTTTTGTATTTTTTTTCCACATTGTATAAGCCCAGCTCCAAACTTGCTTTTCTTTTGAAGCTTTTGGTAGTAAATTATTATTGAGAATGGAGAGAAGGTATCCAATCGAGTTTTCTCATGTTGATGATGAAACTTTGACAAACCAACTCGAGTGTTATATTAGGAGTGTCAGGAAATATGCTATATTTTTCAATTTGAAAGGACTTGCGAAACTTTTTAGGATTATTGTGAATAGAAAAAAGCATAAAATATTCAATTGGAATTATGAAATTTTGAAGTTGGCCTTGCTTTTACTGGTAGCAACGTCAAGTGTTGAACGAGTTTTTTTCAGGTTTGAATTATGTGAAGAATAAAATTAGGTAAGTTTGGATGCAGAAATGTTCGTAGGAGAGCGTCTGTGTAAGAAATGTTTGTATCATATACTTTTAGTGAGAGAATCACTATTTAGTAGAGAGCGAAAGAGATAAAAGGAATAAATGTAGCAATAATTAACTAATCATTGGCCATTTTCCCCAAAAAGGGAATGTCCTTTATATAGTACATGATTACCACACAGTTGAAGTAGATTTCTCACCCTACTTCTTTTGCTCTTTACAAACAAGTTCTAAGGGTATATCTTTTAGCCCCCTTATCTCTTATGTTTGCTTTAGTTTAGTCTTTGGTCACTAAATATATGAATTTAGTCTTTATATTTGATATAATAAACCTTATTATTAATTATAATTTACTTTCCTTATCAGTAGCCCCTCACCCTTGCGAAGATATCTGAATGAGGACTGACTGATAAATTCCATTATTCCTTCCTTTCGAACCTCTTCAAACTTTATGACATCCAAGCTTCTTTGTTAACTTTCTGGTACTTCTTCCCGAATGACCTTTGCTAGATGTTCTGATCGGACGACTTCATTACTAGTGTTCTAAAAATGAATTGCTTTACGATAAAAACCCTCGGATTATGTTGTATTGGATTTGTTCGGATTTATAATCTCACCTCTGGTCATATTGACCTCACCTAAGCCATCATTTCTTTTAACTTCGCGTGCCTTTGTATGGCCGTTATAATGTCATAGATAACTTAGGTAATGGAGTCACTTATGGCCAGGTGTTGGGTATCTACCATTGCATGTCGGTACGCTATTTGAAACGGTTTGTAAGAAAGGTAACGTGTCAAAGAAATTTTTAAAACTGACTTTTCACCTTCTACCCCTTAATACCCATAGATTCACTATAAATACCCATCTCTTTCTCTAGTTCTAAGTTTACATCTTTTATTTCTGCTTACCCTTGTGTAGAGAACGCCTGTTCCAGAGAGAGAGAGAGAAAAATAACTTTCAAACCGAATTATTTTCCAATATTTCATGCGTGAAGAGTTTATCGATCTCGAAAGATATAAACTTTAGAAGTGGTTCGATATCTCAAATAAAGCTACTGAGCGTAGAGCTTCCGATGGTAGAGGGTATTTAACGTCTGTTGACATTTTTGAGGCAAACTTTCGCGATAACTGGTCTCCTCTCCGAGAACGCATTACCCTTGCTACTCAACCCTCGCGGTCAAGCTAGTTCAAGAAATAACAAGGTTGACCCTTCTTCATCTGAAACTACTCGCAATTCTTCTCTTTTCTTAAAGACGGGCGTAACTAAGAACTCTCATTACCCATTTTATCTCTTGGTTTTGTAAGGCAATACAATGTGATCAAGGATTTCTTAGAAACTGACAAAAAATAGAAGCAACAATTTATTTTTATCTATGGGCTGTGGGAGACTGGTTTTGAGGATTTCGAACACCTTTTCCATCGATTGACTTTAAATGGTCTGGGAAAGGTATATCTACATATTTTATTATGTTTTACTTATTAGTATTGGTTAATTTAAAGTAACTATTTTGAATATCCATGAAGGGAATTGCCAAACCCTTTAAAGATTATGCGAAATCTCCAAAGAAAATCTTTGAGAAGCTAAGTATCTGGGCGGGTGCTAACTAAAGCCATAAGTTTCATCGGAGCTTCATGCCAATTAACCTGGTTAAAATTAATCTTTGGAGATACGATCTTGGTCAGAAAAAGTTCATATCCGAAATCATGGTACCCCCCTCAAGAAGATGCTATTCTTAAGCGCCAAGAAAGCTTAGACAACATGGTTTTTCTTCCCACTTGGGCTCGGGCTCCCAGACATCAAGATGCTGAGAAACCCAAAGAGGAGGATGAACATACCGAGGAGGATGCAGGCTCGTAGAATAATGTCCACTAAGAGCAAAAGACTGAAGTCCAAGGGGACCAGCGAAATAAAACTCAAGAGGAATCACTAATATAAATCTTACAAGAACAACAAGTTGATATCCGTGTAGGCCATCGGGCTAGTGTCCGAGAAGAAAACCAGATGAATGCTAACAATGAAATTCAGTTGAAGTAAGATCGGATGGAAGAGCAGGGGTTGTAAGGCCGATGAGGCTCACTGCTGAGGAAAAACAAAAGAAAGTAGTTGATAGTGAAGAGGACAGTGACAATACAACTTGTTCGAGCTTACCCCCCATAAAGAAAGTCATTATAGTTGACTTAAATTTTGGAGGAGAGTTTGTCCTACAGAAAAAGCAGACTGCTGGCTAAGAAGAAATTCTTGAGGAAGGTGAACATCTCTCCCCTGCCTCAGCTTACTTTGACGTTTACAAAAATGACTTTGTTGCCAATGAGTTGAATAAAATACTTCGTGCTGCTAATCTCCTTGAAAGAAAAGCTAATCGCAAATATCGTTAAAAAGGTGAAGTCCTCCAAAAAAGAGGTGAAGTAAAGAAACTATCCAATGATATAACCAACTTAAAAAATGAAGTGGAAAGCTTGAAAGATGAACTTGTCAAGGAGAAAAAGATATATTTCCAGTTGAAGAAGGTTAAGGACGAGCTTACTCAAGAGAAAAAGACGTCCACTGATCATTTATCCAGTATTAATTCCTTAGAGACTAAACATTCCGAGGAAAAAAGAAAGTTTGACGATGAGAGGGAGCGCTTTATCACAAGGGACATCGAAAGGAACACTACCGTTGAAGGTGTTTATGATTCTTTTCAAACGACCAAGTCATATTTTGAGCAGGCTGTCACGGAAATTGAAAAACTTTTAAAAGCCCACGAATCTCTGAAGAAAAACTTTGAGACTAAGAAGAAGAAAATTTTGGAGGCGTATGCTGCCAGTATTGCGTCTTGTATTGAAGAAAGAGATGTTAACATGAAGTCCGCTCTGGTGTTAGAGATGCATGGAAAATTTCCTAACTTGAAGTTAGGTAGTCTTTGGTATCATGTTATTGAAAAACACCGTCCGGTAAGTGTCTCTATGGAAGATTTGGAAACTAACAGTGACTTAGAAGGTTCTTCCTCTACATCTGGCTCTTCAGAAGACAGTAGACAAATACGCATCCAAGTAGTATTGTTAGATGTGATAATATTTGTTTTGTTGATCCTCTGTAAACTTAAACATGTGGGAATTTGTTTTGTATGACAACCTTCATATTGTAAGAACTTTTGCTAAGATATCTTTGCTTTTCATATTTGTTTTCATATTACAAAATTTCCTCAATAAAAATATTTTACTTGAAAATATTTTACCCATGTCCCCTACCCCTGGATAAATAGTTTCTTAATAAGATTTTTTTTATATAACTCCAATTCAGTAAAAAAAGGGTTTTATCAAGTTACTACTTAGGTAAAAGATCTTTTATGTGAAAATGTTTGGACCGCGTTTAAAGCGAAGAAAACTTTGTTAACCACTTTTCTTGGTTCAAAATAATGAACGCTTTCTTCGGTGTATCTTTTGAGCTAAAAAACATGACCATTACTATTCAAAGTTTTTTATAATGGTCAAGTTCAAAAAGATTAACGTTATTGTCCGAACGTTTTTGGAATGTCTTTTAAGTTATAAAAATGAACAGTATTGTCCAATGTTTTTTTGGAATGTCTTTTGAGTTCAAAAAGATGAACATTGTGCGAGTCATTTTAAGATGACAGAGGGATTTTATATAAAAGTCAGCTATTGGGACACCTCATTAAAACCTTCCTGCGCCGCCAGGGTAGGAAAGAGTACACCACCGATACTTATATAAGCCGATAAATAAAATGTTTACATAGTTTCTCATTCACTCTAAATAAATTTTGAGGTGCTCAATGTTCCAAGGGTGGGGAAGATCTCTTCCTTCTTTGTCTTTGAGTCTGTACATCCCCGACTTGATCTTCTTTGTTATTGTGTACGGACCCTCCCGATTAGGAGCCAACTTTCCCAGCCTTTTTTTTTCTTTCATGTGAATGAAGACTTTCCTTAAAACTTTTTCCCCGAGTTTGAACGTATTTCTTCTAACTTTCGACTCATATCGACTTCTCATTAGAGTATAATGATGTAAAAAATTTGGATCTCTCTTTCTTCTTTTTTCCTCTATCCGATCCAACTCTGTGCTTTTTCCCTTGTCATTTGTTTCCTCTGAATATTCACTAAATCTGAATGATGGGAATTTTTTTTCCGAAGGTACTACTGCGTCCCATAAACGAGTACGAATGGTGACTCTTGCGTTGCAGTCCATGGAGTTGTTCTATAAGCCTACAGAACTTCTTCGTAGATAATCTGGCCATTTTCCAGCCTTACCTTGCAAATTCTTCTTTAGCGCATCAAAAAAATTCCGATTAGTTACCTTGACTTGGCCATTAACTTGGGGGTGAAAATGTGTTGAAAAGAATTGTTGTATCCCCTTTGACACACAAAAATATTTCATCTCTTTGTTATCAAGCTGTGGTCCGTTATCCATTGTAATTTTCCTTGGAACAAGTGACAACAGATGTTAGAAAAAATAAATCTAATCACATCGTTAACTCTTGTCCCTGCCAAAGGTTCAACTTCCACCAACTTAGAAAAATAATCGACTGCTATGATGATTGTCTTCCAACCTCCTGATGCCATCGGTAAAGGTCCAACCAGATTAATGTCCCATCGGTCAAATGGTAAAAACTCATGTATCGATTCAAGGGGTACACCCGATGCATGGATTGTATTAACAAATCTTTGGCAGGTATCGCATTTCAACACTAATTTCTTTGCATCCGAGGATAGGGTTGGCCAGTAATACCCAGCAAGAAGGACTCTTCATATCAATGTTTTGTAGCCACAATGTGTTGATCCTTCCCCATCATGCAAATGTGAAAGTACCATTTTCGATTCATCCTTCCCTAAACATCGTAGTAAAGTGCGACTAAAATATTTCTTATATAATACATCTCCGAGTACAACATACCCATATGCCTTGAATTGTATTCTTTTAGTCATCACCTTATCAATTGGTAATATGTCGTTCACCAAGAATTCTTGTATCTCAATCATCCAATCCTTTGATATGCATGTACAAATTTGGAAGGCTCAACACGTCCTTCAATTGATTCAAACCCCTTAACAATCGAAGGGTTTTCTTGTACGACTATCCAATGATACTCCTCTGAGTAAGATGCTTTAGCTAAAGAATCAGCCACTGAATTCCCAGCCCTGTGGACGTGTTCGTATATGACGCCTTCGAAAGTTATAGTTAAAGCCTTCAAAAACGCATAATATTTTACTAGGTGATCTTTTCTTGCCTCCGACCGGCCAGATACATGGTTTACGAGAAGTTGTGAATCACTTATCAGCCCTGCTCTTTTAGCTCCACAAATGTTTGCAAGTCTTAAGCCTACCAAAGTAGCTTTGTACTCGGCTTCATTATTTAATGCTTTAAACCCGAATCGGATGGCTTGATACATAGCGATTCCCTTTGAAGAAACAAGTTGCACACCTGCTCCACAACTCGATGAGCTTGAACCCCCATCAGTCTGGACTGTCCATTATGTTTTAAGTTTTTCTTTATCGACTTCCATTTCATTCCGATCAGAGTAAAACTCAACTAAAAAATCAGCTAATTCTTGTACTTTAATAGCAGTTATTGGTTCAAATTCAATATCAAAATCAATAAGCTCAACTGAACACTTGTTCATTCTTCCCGACACACCGTGGCCTTTGTAATATGTTCTTCAACGGAAAAGATGTTCGTACAATAATTGAATGAGCCTGAAAGTAAGGCCTTATTTTCGTGCGGATGTAACTAGTGCAAAACCTAGATTTTCTAACTTGAGATATCTCTTCTAGCATCCAAAAGACTTTTACTCATATAATATAATGGCCTTAGAATATTGCCCTCTTCTCGGATTAAAAACGCACTCACCGCGAAATCTGATACTGCTAGATAGATATATAATTTTTCTCCCGTATTTGGCTTTGTTAAAACTTTTGGAAAAGAAAGATATCTTTGATCTGATGAAAAACATCTGAACATTCTTGAGTCCAGTCAAAATAATTAGCTTTTCTCAGCACTTGGAAGAACGGAGCGCACTTATCTGATGATTGCGATATGAATCTATTCAACATTGTCAATCTTCCAATCAAGATCTATACCTCTTTGATATTCTTGGTGGGGCCATAGTACACAGAGCCTTTAACAGTACCAGATCGACTTCGATACCCTACTCACTGACTATGTAACCTAAAAGTTTTTCAGATCTTACCCTGAACGTGCAATTTTCGGATTCAATTTCAGATTTATCTTTGTCAAATTAATAAAAGTTTCTTCCAAGTCAGCAAAATTATCTTCATCCTTCAAGCCTTTGAGTAACATGTCATTAATTTAAACCTCAACATTTCTTCCAATTTGACACTCTAAAGCTTTGTTTACTAATCGTTGGTACATTGCTCCAGCGTTCTTCAACCCGAACGACATTACCTTGTAGCAGTATAAACCTCTTCCGGTAATAAAACTTGTGCTTTCTTGATCTATTGGGTCCATTTGGATATGATTATAACCGGCATAAGCATCCATAAAAGATAACAAACAGTTTTCAAATGTTGAATCAACCAACTTATCTATTCTGGGCATATGGAAAAGATCTTTGGGGCACGCCCTGTTTAAATCAGTGAAGTCTACACACACATTCGCCACTTGCCGTTTTTCTTCTTTACTACGACCAGATTCGCAGTCCACAAAGGATATTGTGACTCGCGTATGAGACCCACTTTGGTTAAACGAATCACCTCTGCCATTATAGCTTCAGCTTTTTCTTGAGAAAAAGATCTCATATTCTGTATGGTCGGACAAACATTGTTTCGTACCGCAAGCTTATGACAGATGGCATTTGCTGGAAACCCTGTGAGATCCTCTATACACCATGCAAACAAACGTAATTTTGTTGAAAGAAATTTAATTAAACCTCGTGCCGATTTTGTGTTTTTTACCAAAACAAAAAACATGATCTTCAAAACTATCATCTGGGACCATGAACTTGGGGGCTTCCCTCAGATCATCCACGGGATCGGACTCCGAAGGATCCCTCACTGATTGCTATTTTTTTAATCAACCCTCTTAAGCTGCTTGGGGGCCAACGTTGCTCGGTAACATTCTCTTGCCATCTTCTAGCTACTTATTATTGTTCCCACGTTGCTTCCTACTACATACTTCAAACATTGATGGACAGTAGATGGCACAACATACATTTTGGACAACCAAGACCTTCCGAAGATAGCGTTGTAAGATGTGGGAGCATCCGCCACTACAAATAAAACTGCTACTATTTTATTGAATGGTCATTGACCCAACTCTACCATCCATTCGAACTATCTGAATACTTCAACAATAGCTTCGGTGTATCCAACTATTGTTCGATCCGATCACAAGATTGTTGGTGGGTTTTTTATCTGGTTATAAGTAGACATAAACATTATGCTAGCTGAACTACCAGTATCAATCAGATTTTTTCTTATCTTATTTCCCATTATATCTGCTCCGATTACTACTGCATCCTCATGTGGACCAGCTATGTCTGATATCATCATCTTCGAAGCAAAGTATTGGGGATGGACTTTTGTACAGATGTGTTAAAGCGCCTGTTTCCATTTGTGTTGCTAGACTAACTACGTGTCTCTTCCGAGAGTAATTTGATACAACTGCAACTGTATCTCCCCCCAAAATTGTTAATAACTCAAAGAAAGTACATAAATCACTAACCTTTCCTCTTGCTATCAGTTTTTCTACCATGTTTTATGTTGTTTCTGCCCGACTTTAGGTCTAAATGCTCAGCAAAGATATCAAATGCATATATGGATTCTTCATCAATTATTTTTGATATCATCATCGTATCCTCTTGCATAGGAATATCTTCTTTCTTAGGAGCAACCATAGAATTCTTCTTCACAAAATTGATTAACTTTCTATTTTCTATCAAATATTGCACATCTCTTTTCAGCGCCACACAGTCTTTTGTATCGTGCCCGATATCCTTATGATACTGACAATATTTATTTTTTCTATGCTCCCTTGGGATCTGCATTGGGAAAGGCTTACGAAAGTGTACAATTAAATGTACATTCTCAAAGATAGTTGATACAAACTCGGTCAAATCAGCATAATGAGTGGTTCGGACCCACTTGTTAGACATGGGTCAAACATACTATTGAGTGTTGACTACAGGTGTGTACTGTTGAGTGTTCACTACCTTTTGAGGTGCTTCATTTATAGCTTGAACAGGTGTTTGAGGCCGGACTGTGGTCGTTGGATGCGATACCTGTGGTCGGACATTCACTGGCGGCGCACTGGCTCTTATCACGGTCAAATCCTGGTAGAACTGAGCCATCGAGTCTATCTCCGAAGCTCTTCAACTAGAATTTGTTTCTCTATCTGGTAAAAAAATGCTCCAAATGTTATAGTCTGCATCTCTGAGGTATTATCTTTCATCATCTCAGGAAGCAAACCCATTCGGAAAATAGCCAGAGCCACTTTATCTTCACAAAATTCCATATCTGTCTTAATTTGAATAAAACGTCTTGTATACTCTTTTAGTCTCTCCCCAACTTTCTGTCTGCAGCTATTATAGTATCCCCGTTTGTTCGGAATGTTTTGCTTCCAACAAAGTGCTGTCGGAACATACTCTAAAATATATCAAAATTCTTTATACACCCTTGAGGTAGACGGCGGTACCGCTTTGATGCAGCATTATTGAAAGTTTGAGAGAATGCCCTGCACAATAACTTGTCATCATCACCGTAATTGATCATAAAATTCTTGAACTGCTCAATGTGACTACCTGGATCTTGTGTCCCATCAAAGCTTTCCAACTTGGATATGTCAAACCACTTGGGAAGATGTCCAGAAAAATTCTCGAAAGAGAGTGAAGATGACCTCCAATTATGCCCGACCTTGTAAGCACTCCCCTCCGGTCCCTCGTTCGCAGCCATATAGAGTCTTTCCTCAGTCAGAAAAGTAAATAGATTACTGACTCAGTAATCCTGATTGTAGCTGTCAGATTGAAGTTGTTTCCGAGGGGTTATATTATGGTCAAACTGCATTAACCGTTTTGTTAGGCTCTTCGGAGTATAATTTTATTTTTCCATGATCGTACTTCTTCTTCCTCGAACTTTTAGTTCTCCGACTGGTCCTATGAGAAATTTTATGCAGCTTGAATCTTTCTGTTTCTGATCTGCTTTATACCTAGCATCGGTATCCGAGGACGAGAGTTTATCTGAACGAAGAGAAGTATACTCACTAGATTATGCTGATTTGTATCGTTGTTCCGATCTAGCTCGTCTTTTGGAAGATCAATAACTTTGTATCCGATGCCTTTCCTCAGACTAATTGATATCTTGAGTCTGATCTGCCATGACGCGCTCTCGTTGGACTTTTCTTATGCGTTTAGCCTTTAAATGTATTCCAACAACTCCTTTTGCTTGACAACCAAGACAGATTCTTGAAGGAGCTCCTCAACATATCGATTATGGTCGTTTCCTTTATTTGTTACTTGCTCTTACATAGACTTCAGAACCTAAATAGAAATGATAGATGCGGAACCTAAACAAAAATGATATATGCGGAACCTAAATAGAAATGATAGATGTGAAACGTTAATTAAAATGATAGATGCAGATCCTTTAGTAATCATGATAGATGTGAAACCTATATTTCTTACGTTATATGCGAAACATATTAGGATACTATTTATGCTAGATGCAAAACATATTAGGATACCATTGATGCTAGATGTGAACCATATTAAGATACTATTGACGCTAGATGCGGAATGTATAGTAAATACGATAAAATAGGAGATTTTTACTTTTCTTTTGCCAGTATGTTTTTTAACCTTCTGTTTTCTGTTGTGAGATGGTACAATCTGCCAGAAATGTTGATTTAAGACTTCTTTTTTATTGTATTTTCAGGTCTCTTAAGATTCCTAAGAATTTTTGATGTTGAATTCTCTTTTCTTGCAATAGGCATATGAGCTGTATGTACTGACTTTTGTTTGTTCAGAGGATGAATTTCTATCGGTAAAGTTTTCTCTTTCACGTTCTTTACTGGTTTTCTTCGTCGTGTTGCAATTTTTTTAGTTCTTGAAACTTTTTGACATGGTTGAACAATGTTTTGGTCTATTATTTTTTCACTATCAGTAGAATCTCTTGCCCTTGGTTCTTGGTACGTATCCCAATGCAAACCATTTTCATCTTCGATGAGTTTTACTTGTTCAGTATCGATTGGTGGAACAATATCATATTCTTGAGAAACATCATTATTCTCTTCTTGTATTTGGAATTCTCCTCCAAATTTTTGTTCTTCTTCTGTTAGTTCCAATTCTTCTTCCATAATCTATAAAATTGTTAAAATGTTATAGTAAAGAGATATGTATGTAAAATGTGAAACCAGGTCTTGGTCTTTCTCTTTCTGTTTGCTTGATGTCTTATAAGAAAAGTACTTCTTTATTATCCTTGATTTTTCTTCATCTTCTAATTTTGAAAACTTAGGTTCAAAACTCTTGGTTTGTAGTGGCATAATTTCATTTCCATGCTTTAAAGAAAATATGATCTTTATGTCATGGTTTGTAAGATGTAAAAACGTTTCCCCCAATTTAAATGCTGTATGTTCGTCATCATATGTCATTGCTATATGCTCAATTACATCCAGTGCATTTTGTATGCAGTCTTCTTCGTTTAAAGATTATAGACTTCCTTTAAAAATGAGTAAAAGGGTGTCTTCTTTGATGGTTCTATATGTTCTGGCCTCACTTTTGTTTCTTCCATCTGTTTTAACAATACAAAAAGGTCGGACCTGTTGAAACATGTTTTTGGTGTCATTTTACATGTAAAAGTAATAAATGAGAAAAATAGATCAGTTGTGACATATGCGAAAATTGTGGAAGTTAGATAAGTGATAGATGCGAAGCGTATGTAAATTTGAAACCATTATAAACGTGATAGATGCGCAACCTTTGAAAATGTTAACACATGTGGTAAATAGATAGCTGCGGAACCTATGTTAATGTATATTCACTGAAATACTGATAGATGCGAAACTTAAAGAAATCTATAACCAAAACACACTGGTAGATACAAAACCTATGTTAAAGATTAAGCAGTACACACTGATAGATGTGAAACCCTATAAAAACATGCAATTATGGCAAAATAATAGCTATGAAACCTATGTTAATGTATATTCACTGAAATACTGATAGATGCGAAAGTTAAGAAATCTATAACCAAAACACACTGGTAGATGTGAAACCTATGTTGAAGATTAATAAATACACTGATAGATGTGAAACCCTATAAAAACCTGCAATTATGGAAAAATGATAGCTGCAACACCTATGTTAAAGTAAATGCATTGAAACACTGATGGATGCGAAGCATAAGGAAATCTATAACCAAAATACACTGACAGACGCAGAACCTATGTAAAAACCTGCAATTATAGCAAAATAGTAGCTGCGAAACCTATGTAAATGTCACAAAAGCATGTCTGAATTGCAGTAACAGTAGTAAGGCTATTTGTATACAAAATTGGAAATTGTTTAAGCAGTTACTATGAGCGTCTCATTTTTCAATAGCGAGACACGAGTAAGCGGTGTTAATTATTGAAAAACAAACTGACAACAGGTAGAAATGAATTAAAAAAGAAGATTTAACATCCAAAACATATGGAATTCATACAAAACATAAACATTATGGGTAAATTAATTCAAAACTCGAAAATCATTGCAGTGAAACCCTAGGTTTCTAGAATGGCTAGAATCGAACTGTTTTTCTTGAAGAAAAAAAAGTATAGAACTTACTGACTGAGTGTTGTCGAAGTTTTTGAGTACTTGAATCTTCAATCGAAATGTAAACAGAGTTTTAATTCTGATGAATTCGACATTGAAATTCAGATATCGGGAAGTTAGAAAATTTTAACAAGATCCCGCTCCTAAATAATAAAGAGAATTTAATTTTGAGGTGTCAAGGGAGATACACCCCCACAATATATGGTCAAAAAGTTAACGATTAGGAGGACTATTTTTATGTGATGTTAACGATTTAATAATTATAATTTAGGTCTATAATGTTTCAGTTTATGCTCTTATCTATTATTTGGATATAGGAAGAAATGTGTACGGTGTAATGAGGCTACTACACAATATTTACTCATGGGTGGGACAAGATCTTCTATTTTTGGTTATGGTTTCTTTTGGCTATATGGTTCATCCCGGGGAAAAATTAAGCTTCAAAAAATAGTGAACAGTCTTATCAATACACACATGTATAACTCCTTGTAAATTTTAATTGCGTTTATATTTATTAGTGTATGAATTTGATTCAAGATTTCTCCACCCTTTTCTCAGCAATGAACTTCTAATCTATACAAATAAGTGTGGTTTGTTTGATAAATTTCTATCAAATTATCCATCTTTAAAATATTTTGATTTCTCAAAACTCCATAGACATGCATACAAAAAATGATATCCTCACTCAGACTAAGACATACACGAGAAATGTAATAAAAAAGAAGAAAAGTTATTTTTTTACTTTTATCACTTGACAAGCGCGTGAGAAAAAAGTCTCATGCACGGGTTTGAATAAGAGAAATAATTGAAGAATACGTTTTTACTCTAAATCTCTGCTCTAGTTACTTTTTTTGTTACTTTGAAAGTAGCCACTTTAACTCCAACCACTTAAAATAATTTTATTCTTTTTTTTTATTTTCATCAAATAAATGACATATTCTTCTCGAAATCCTATATATTATCAGCATGATATTAGTGAATATCAATGTTATTACTCAAACAAGCATGAAACATATGTTGCATCGGAGGTCTCCCCCTTTAGCGAGTTTTTCGATAAACTCTTATTTATGTTAGTGTGGATGGCATGTTTATACTTATTTGTTACAATATGAATCTTTACGAGTGTTCTATATATCTACTATATCTGAAAATAATCAAGTTATTAATGAATGAACGAGACCAAGAAATAATCCACCACATGCGAAAGTATAGAAGATCTTCTTAAAGATAAAATAAATTTCATTGAATTGAGTATGAGTGTATGTGTGATAACATCTCCTATACGAGGAATATCAATGACCCACTTATTGTGATTGCTCATGGTACCCTTTTTATCTTATAAATCTATTTTTTATCCCAAGATATTATTAATACTATTTGGAATATAGTATCTATTTAAATATGCTCGAATGACTTCTTATAATGAGAAATATTTAACTTTGTTTCAATTTATTCAAGTGGAAATGAACTTCTAATCATTGAATTGACTTGATCATCAAGTTTTAAATTATAAGTTTATAACCTTAGCCCATTACCATTTTTTCTGGAATCAATCCACTATGAAGGACATCACCCTGAACATCCTAAAGTCCAATTGCACATCTTTGTAAGACATCACCCTTATATTCCGATGATCAAACGTTTACATCATCACAGACATGTAGCCTAAACTAAGCAGTGCAACATAATTTACTTCCACTAAACACCAAAATATATATAGAGATACACTTCATAAAATAAATATACAACATATGCGTGATTATAATAGGTTATTTAAACATAATAAACCATAATCATTAAAATTGAATAGGTTACCGTGAATATAAAAATGTTTGATGCAATAAAATGGACAAAAAAATATAACGAATGGCCTAGTGATGCCTCAACAAACATATAAGCTTTTGATAAAAATCTAGTCACCACCATAGTAAAGCACTTACGTGACGTTGAATCTTCGATAATGCACTTGTATCACTACTTCAAACCTAAATCTCCATTACAATAAACTTGGTTGATATAAAAAATAAATGGATCAAGTTAATATTACTTCACTCTCCACAATAATGTGATATTGTCCGCTTTGGGCCCACTGGTCCGCACGATTTTGCTTTTGTTCCACTTCCAAAAGGCCTCACACTAATGGAGATGTATTCTTAACTTATATACTGATCTTACTTCCCATATTTAACCGATGTGGGATGTGGGACTTTGGTCGCACCTAACATATTGATCTCTTAGAGCCTAATTGTTTAAGCAAGTATTAGATATAAGGGCTAGGCTAAAATGAGACCCGTTTTCTTTATAGTGAGACCCGGTTATAGTGAGACCCGGGTTGGTTATAGTGAGACCCCCATTAATTACAAAAATGCCATCCATATAAATAGCTAAAAATCAGATTTCCTTCTCTTTCTTCTCCCCCGAAACCCTAACTCTCTCTACCTCAAAAAACCCATATTTTTTCCGTCGATTTTTTTTGAAATCCAACTCCACGAAGCTGTTAAGATATGGATTCTATACTTCATGGTGTTTTTTTTCCATTTTCCATTGTTATTTCTAGAGATATTTAGTGTTTTGCATTCGGGTAGAAAAATTGGATTTTTATGTATTTGGTGTTGATTTGTATGATTTTAAGGGCATGTATATTGTTAGTTAGGAGATTAGGACCGTTTAGGGTGTTGGGTTAGAGTTTTAGGGTTGATTTCGGGCAGATCTGGGGTAGAAGCAGTGGAATCTGTCGAACAGGTATTTCCACGCACGAACATGCGTGGAAATACCATATATGCCTTTTTTCTTTTTTCTTTTTTTTTTAGCTGATTTGGACGGTATTTTTATTTATATATGAAAATCAAGGCTTAAATCGCTGTTTCGTCCCTCGACTATCACGTTTTGTGTCATTTAGTCCCTCGACAAAAAAATCACGGTTGAGGGTCCCTCATCTATCAAAAATCTATAAATTCAGTCCCCGCGCGTGATTTTTGCTCTAATACTGCCACGTGTCACTATAGTTAAATGGTTTGCGTTCCACAGTTAGTCCTTCGACTTTTAATTCCATTTTTACCCTTCGAATTTAATATTTTTTAAATATATATTTTTATTTTTATTTTTTATTTTTTCTCAAAAACAGAGTATAGCAAAATTCTTTTTTTTTTTCGACTACTTTAGTTGGGTTAGTCACGTAACAACATCGTCAGCCATCTCGACCACGGTTTGGAAACTAAAAAGATCACGACAGAAAACAGAGATTTCTCCTGCACTCATCAGAGCGATAAAAGAATCGAAAATTTCCATCATAATTTTCTCCGGAAACTATGTTGATTCTAGCTGGTGTTTAGATGAGCTTGTGAAGATTTTCCAGTGCAAAAAAGAGCTGAAACAGATTGTTATACCTCTCTTTTACAAAGTGGAGCCCAAAGATGTACGAAAGCAGACTGGTAAATTCGGAAGTGCATTCGACATACTCCTTAAAAATTACCAAATCAAGCCGGTATTGATTTTCTCTCAGAATATTGCTTCCAAATTAGCCAAGGAGCAGATATGGAGAAATAATATTTGTATCCTTTTGTCTGACTTATTATTTCCTTTCACACCTTTGTGATTTGTAGATCTGAGGCTACTCTGGTGGATACCATTGTAGCGGATATTTTGGAAAGGTCGAAACTCGGTTCCAATATGTCCTGTGATCGCAGGGGACTAGTGGGAATAAACTTACGTACGGAGAAAATCATGCGGTTATTACTCACTGATTCCCTTGAATTTCGTTTGGTAGGAATTTGGGGAATGGGTGGAATCGGTAAGAGTACCATTGGTGGAGAAGTTTTCAACCAAATATCGCGTAACTTTGACAGCTCTTGTTTTCAAGGCAATGTTAGAGAAAACGCAAAAAAGATGGTCTAACTAGTATGAGAAATTCTCTTGTTTCTAAACTACTTAAGGATGATAAAGTGGAGATACAGACACCTCGTATTGGAGATGGCTCCACAAAGGATAGGCTAAGCCGTACAAAAGTGCTTGTTGTTCTTGACGACGTTAATGATTCATCACAACTTAATTATTTGATTGGAGAGCGTGAGACGGTTCCATTTGGTAGAGGAAGTAGGGTTATCGTAACTACTAGGAATAGAAGTAGTCGGAAAAAAACACAGAGTATAACAAATTTTGCTATACTCTGTTTTGAGAAAAACTAAAAAATAAAAATAAAAAAAAATTTAAAAATATTATTTTTTAAAGGGTAAAAATGGAATTAAAAGTCGAAGAACTATCTGTGGAACGCAAACCATTTAACTATAGTGACACGTGGCAGCATTACAGCAAAAACCACGCGCGGGGACTGAATTTATAGATTTTTGATAGACAAGGGACCCTCAACCGTGATTTTTTTATCGAGGGACTAAATGACACAAAACGTGATAGTCGAGGGACGAAGCAGCGATTTAAGCCTGAAAATCAATTACAAGTTTACTGCTCCTTAGAAACTGGAGTAGCTAATACACTCACATAAATATTATTATGTAAACCACAAGTCCGTTGATTCTTAATAAAAAATTAATAAAGATATTCTCAAAATTTGTATAAAAAAAATATAATTTTCAAATTGTATCTAACCTAATATCATACAAACAAAAATATAAAAATAATGTTTAAAAATCGATAATTCCACAAAATTTAAAATCCATACGAATACAATACAAAAAAAACAAGTCGGTTTTATGACGATCGTTAAAATTTAAAACTGATATTTTATAAATTTATAATTATTTTTTGGATTTAATAAATGTTTTTAAATTTTTGTGTTTTAGCAAGTTTTTTGTTTGACCGTGATCTTATGTTTACATATTTTTTATAAGAGATAACCGGATTTTTAAGACATAATTGTGTTTTGGAAATTTACGTGTCAAATTCAATTTTTTGCGTTTAGTATTTTTAAACATAATTTTAAATTTCAATAAAAAGTTCAGAGTAAGAGATAATAATATATTTTTTTATTTATACAATTATACTTTAATGTAGAAATAGGTTATTTTTTTTACATTAATTTATTTGATTTTGTAAATTTAATTATGTTTTTTATTGGGTGCAGACTAAAGTAACCTGAGAATACTACTGAAGACTACATCTGATCGAATATGGACAATCGAAGATATTTAGAGAATGAACTGTTTGAATGTCTCTAAGACAAGCGCCATGTGACATGGTGCTTCGGCCGCTTCCTACACAAACACAAACATGTATTTACAAGTCAAATAATAAAGACAAACCTCATATTCAACCAAAAAGGCATGTAAAACCAAGACCAACCCAATATTCAACCAAAAAGGCATGTAAAACCAAGACAAACCCAATATTCGCATTAAAATGCATAGATTTGGTAAAATCTTGGCATGAAAATGCCAAGATTATGCCAAATCTTCGCACAAACATGCGAGGATTTGGTACAATCTTGGCATTTTCATGCCAAGATGTTGCCAAATCTAAGCAATTTCATGCCAAGATTTGGCAAAATCTTGGCATGAAATTGCCAAGATTGTACCAAATCCTCGCATGTTTGTGCGAAGATTTGGCAACATCTTGGCAATTTCATGCCAAGATTTGTCATCTTCCACGCGTGTTCTTGCGTGGAAGTGTACATTTGAAGGCACGAAAACGCAAATATTTGTTCTGTGCTTAAAAAAAACTAATTTTTACCTCAGCTACACTCTCCATGTGATCAGTAAGCGACTCCTCCTCCTCCGAAAGGAAATCATCAGCGTTGCAGCTCCAATTGTCATTATAGTCGCTTAAATCCATGCTCGGAGTAATTGGGTTTAACTTTTGATAATTAATGTTTATTAAATGTTGGGTGAGAGTTTGCAAAATTTAAAGTTTGTGTTTTTTTTAATTTTGTAGAGAGAAGTGGGAGGAAAGAGAGGAGGAAAAGAAGAGAGAATGAGTTCGGTAGAAAAATTATTGTTTTTATATGTAGGGGCAATTTGGTAATTTCACATTTGCAGAAATATTTTGGATATGGGGTCTCACTATAAAGAAACTATGTCTCATTTTAGCCTAGCCCTAGATATAATAACTCTCTTTTCTACTACATTTTAATGCAACTGTCATCTACATAATAAAGCACATTAAACTAATTTATTATTATCCGATGGTTCAACCTAATATAATATAATTAGATAACGACTACATTTTAGTTATTAGACCATATTTTTTACTAGTTAGGAAACTTCAAATTTATATGTTTACCACATTTATTTATTTATTTATTTCTATCAATAAATTTAGATCTTTTCAAATAAAATTATGATTTGATGTATAACCTGTTATTTAAAAAATTTGATTGTCTTATAAATTTTGAAACATTATTTAGAAATATAATAAAAAAATCAAATAATTTTTATATGAAATGTCTCTGAAAATTATGAAACAAAATATTAATATTATAATATATTTCGAAAGTCTGGTAAAATATTAATTTTCATAAATCAGGAATATAAAAATATAAAAAAAATATATGAAAATTAATAATACAGTTAAACATGAAATTTCAAAAATTACATATACATATTAACAATTTATCACATAAAAACTATATTTTTCACATTATTGATATTTTTTTATAATTTTTATTATTTTTGTAGGATAATTTTTCTTCGGTATGTAATTTTTGGCATATTTATAGTTATAGTTTGTTATGTAAATAAGAGACAAATCATATTTTTAGCATTAAAAATGTTTTATTAATGATGAATGTATCCTCAAAACCTTCTTGTAAGATCGATAGATAAAAGAGAACATCCTCACGGTTTAATAATCTCTTTATAAGAATAGTAAGTTACAAGTTCTTTAGTCCGCATGAATATGGTAGAGTTTTAGATTCTTAATATTTCAGGTGTTCTGAATTGAATTTCCCACATCATTAAGCAGGGTGTACTTATCGCTCGAGTTGTCTAGGAAAAAAACCTCTAAACAATAGTTTCAATCAATTTTTGCTCCAGTTTCAATCAAGTTTCAATTCTCATTCATCAAGAAAATATACTTATCACTCCAGTTTTCTCGAAAAAACCTTTAAACGACCATTTGATAAACAACAATTTTGATTTCACGAAATTGTTTAGTTTTATATGTAGCCTGCATTAGAGTTTACATTTATTTCACCGTGTAAACCCTGCATTTAATTAACTAGTTTTTTTGTTGTGATCGGGTTATGGTAAATAGATTAGTAGTTTTTTGTTGTATTAAGTTTCTCGAACAATCGAGTTAGTGATTCTTTAATAGTGTAAGAAAACAAATAAGAGACATGTGAGGTAACTTCTTGTGAAAAATGTAGAAAGAATTTTTTTTGGTGTTGAAATGTAGAAAGATTAGTAGTTGTTTGATAATAAATTTCTTCAATAAATCGTGTTAAAGTCTTTTTTATTTGCTCATTTTGTTATAGTTAGTATAAACTTTGTTGTTGCTTGCATGTTCTTTTTTTCAAAACAATACATCTTTGTATTTGAGGGATGACTAGTTTTTTATTAAATCTTATTGATCTCCTTGCCTTTGGGTAGGTTAAAGAAGTGATTCTTTGTTAAAAAATAATAGTGGTTGCTTGATGTATAATTTGTTTGAGCAATCGTATTAGGGTTTTTCTTGTTTGTTCATTTTGTAAACTGCTAGTATAGATTTAATGTTGGTTGCATATTTGTTTATAAAAAATGTATTGAATATTTTGGCAATAAAATCAAATTTTTGGACAAAACTTTATGTGCTGATTAAAGCCCAAAAAAACTTGTTCATCTAATTAAGACATTATAGCTAGACAATAGCCTCATTTTTAATTATTAGTTTATATTTATTTATATTGTTTATAATCCCTATTATATATATATATAAATAGAATTATATTGTTTTTGCTTTATTATCTTCATCATGACACGTGTATTATGATATCCATTTATTTGTGGTATCATTTATTTTAACTCATTAGGCCAATATATATACTATAAGTGAAGGGTTGTTATATAACCAGATTATTAGTATTTTAACTCAAATACTATGGTCATTACATATTGAGATCTAAACTAGATTCTTAGTATTTATGACCTAATTGTAAGAGGTAAAAGACTAGATATATAACCACTCTTATAAGAAGGTTAGTTGTTTGAGATCGAGATATGATAACAACAAACTGTAATAGAACGTGATTTTAAATAATAATATAAAAATTAAGTTAGATTAATTGTGATAAGTCTTAGTAAAAATATTTCATATTCATTGACCACTGAATATTTATTTACTAATATTATCTATTATTATAATCATTTATATATATATATATATATATATATATATATATATATATATATATATATTCACAACAATCATCTTGATCATCTCGATTAAAATTTAAAATTTTCTTTATGTTATTAAATTAGTATACCGTTATTAGATTTGTGATTAAATTATATAAAAATCTATAGGGTTCAATAAAATATTAAGTCCGTTATTTATCAAAACTAGTGCCGTAATCGTACACTTGTGATTTTTTGTGTCAAGAATGTCTGAAATTAAAGGAGATTTTCTTTCCATCAAGACTCCACCGTATCTAGTAGAGTGGTCGCTCGGCTGTTGTTTGTGCTTCTAAAGAATGGATAATTCGGCCAGTGTCTATCCTTTGACATTTCTGAGTCGAATATGTTATTTTGTTCTTCTTCTGAAATGTAAACTTACACCTTTGGGGGTATTGAGTACAGTAGGGTTTGATTTAGCTAGATGGTGGCTCCTATATGTATTGGTTGAACAATATAGGCTTGGTTGGTAGGTTATACTAACTTACCTTTATTGCGACCGGGGTCTACGTGTATCTTTGCTTCATATTAAGATAATGGTGCATAGTTGTGTTGAAGTTGACAAAGGGGTGGAGTCACTTGGCATTGATTGTGCTGAACTCCTAGAGATAGTATTGAAGCGTATTGATACCCAAGCTGGAAATTCGGAGGTGTTACAAGAACATTGTGATGGTTCATATGCACTCCATAGTATTGATGGGGTTGCTTATTGATTATGGCCAATATCATTATGGTATTGACAAAAACTAGTATTTCTTGTTTCTCTTGGTGACTGCAAAGCTGTTGGTTTTCTATAATGCACCTCACCCTTGGTCTTATCGTAAATGGTTGCCACATTTTCTTTTAACTCCGCAAACCAATCTGGCTGAACCCAAGGCCCTCTCTTGCCTCTAGGTTGTTGGCTTGGAGCTTGATTTGAGCCATATTGAATCTGTCTTGATCGATTCGTAGCCAGCCCACTTTTCCCACTATCCTCAATTCTGTTTCCAGGTTGGTTATCGGTATTCGGAGCAGTAATAGCTTTAGCATGCCTATACACTCTAGTCTTGCTAGTTTCGTCCATGTTGATCTGTTTTTCGACTTGATTTAACAACCCACCCCAGGTCATAGCCTTCTTGCGTGTCACATAGTCAGCTAAATTCCATGTGTTCAAACCTTGTCTCAAAGAGACAATTGCTACTTGTTCGAAGCAATCTGCCAGGCCATTTTTTGTGTTCACAAAATGACTTATGTATTCTTTTAACGACTCATTAGGTTCTTGTGCACAATGGATGATAGTGTCTCCATTGCCTCTCAACTCTTTGCTCCCTACAAACTGCCTTCGGAAGGCCACCCAGAATACATCAAAACTTCTGATACAGCCCTGAGGCAGGCTGTTATACCATTTAAGAGCACTTTCTGTGAAAGTTTGTGAGAATTTTCTACACAAGAGTTTGTCATCGTCATCAAAATTCATCATAAAATTTTTAAATTGTTCTAAATGGTTGTCCGGATCTTTACTCCCATCATATTTTTTCTATCTTAGTACTATCGAATCGTTTGGGAAGATGTCCGGACAAAATCTTGGAAGACAAAGGAGACTGCGTCCAATTCTTACTGTGACTAAACACTGTGTCCTCATTAGGTGTGGCAAATATATCAGGTTCGGATTGGAATGCAAAAGGATCAATCAACAGCTGATCAGCATGCTTATGTGAGGACCTCTTGCCATGCTTTTTAATTTTCCCATAGCGGTCTCTCTTTCTGGACCGCCTATCATTCAACACAGCCTTCTTTCTGGCTCTTCCTTCATCGCTGCTTGAAGATAATGATTCTCCGAAGTTAGTATCATTGGAAGAACTACTCGAAGAATCAGAATCCGAACTCTCTACACGCTTAGAATGGTGTGTTTTCTTAGAGCTCAAACGAGTTCTAGACGAGGGATCATTCCCTCCAAGATTGTCTGTATAATGGAGTGAAAGTGGCCCTGGATTTTCTTTTATTCCTTTCTATGCTTGCTTAATAGACCTTAGGGCTTCTATCTCCGCCATAAGCTTATCACGTACCTAAATAGTATATTCCTCATTTTCTTGTTCCACCTCCCCCACAGGAGGTTGATCTACTTGCACGATCAGATCCATCCGAACTTCTTTAGCTATAGGTTTTGAATACATAATTCAGGTACCTCTGTCTCCCACTGTGGTCGCCAATTTGATAATACAAATTTGTGGTGTGAAGGCAGTTTGGGTATTATGTGGGAATTATATAAAGGATTAAGTGTTTTTGTAGTGTGTTGTGAGAGAAAAGAGGTGTGTGCTTAGTATTCAGTATTCTGTTTAAAAAGTCCAACCCACTTAAATGAGTTGGTTGGGGGTATTTATAGATTTTGTGACCCATGGGCCTTATGGGTCGGATCCTTTAGTTTGTGGATTTTATATATGGGCTTTAGGCCCAAGTCTTTTTAGTTTAAATATCAAATAATCACCTTAGTTCGAAGGTCTATTATACATTTGTCCGGTGGTCATTTACTTAGGTGGAAAAGTGCTCAATTGGTAGTGGTCGGATAATGTCCGAACTGCCCTCCTTATGTTTAAGGGAGGAGGCGTTCGAACATATCCGACCCTTATCAATATCGAATCAAATTCGGGGTTCATGAAAGATTGAACCCAAATATGAAAAATTAAAACTAAGAATAAATTTAAAGTCTAATTTTGGATAAAATAATTAGTCATGCATTGGTCCAAACCATAGTGCGTAGTATACGCATATGACTTCAATTGGATTTGAATCTAAATCTATAATTGTGCTTTTATACCTAAGGAGATAATCAGTCGATACTTTTATACATAAAATGAATAATTAATTGATTATACTTTCAATAAAAACAAACATAAATCAAATCTAACCGACTCGTAAGATATAATTATTATATTTTTTATGATTTTTTTCTTTCTTATTTCAAAATAAATAATCCAAATTATCAAACAAAGACACGAGATTGAGAAATTTTGAGCTGAAGTAACAAGAAAAATGAAGTATTAAAAAACTTCTGTTCAAGAACAATTGCTAGGATATCTATTTTATTATGGAAGTATATATTTCGATTTCCTAACGATTCATCAATACATGAAAGAGATTGACTTTTTTACTTTTAGATGTTTGAATGATTCAAACATCAAACAATTGGTATCAGAGCTAGTGTCATACATATTGGTTTTTAGTATTGTATTTATAATCAATTTACAAAGTATGTTGATTTAAATTTCAATATAAAATATGCAATATTCATATATTGATTCTTGTTTATCATAAGATGAATCATGATTAAAGTTTTATGTTTTATTACTTATAGTTAAATGCTTGACAAAACTAGATGATTTACTCAAATTTGGGTCTGATTTCTAGTGAAAAAATGTGATTTTACACCCAATACCTAAAATTGAATGGAAACTCGTTACAACGCAACTTTGCATCAGCAACCTCTAATGGTATGGCAGTAAAAGTGTTTTCAGGCGATAGTTACTTCGACACCTACAATTGTTGTCGCGAAAAATGGCTACTTTACAACAAAAATGGCATTGCTTGTGGCGACAAAGTTGTATTGCTACAATAAAAAGTACATCATTGCAGCTGCACACGTCATGGTGCAACTTGTGTGGTCTTCTTTTAGACATGTGACCATACTATATTTTTAGACTTGTTGTTTTTATGTGTGGTTATTATTTGGTGTTTAAATTATATGTGTAATTGAGTAAGTAGCGTTGTCATCATTTTGGAAAGTGAATTATGAAAAACAATTATCGGTCCAAATGAAGGTTATTGGTGAATTAAGGAACTCAAGGGTTTCACAGTTCATGGTTAATAATATTGCAAGCATCATAGTTCATGAACGAATGACTATCATCTGTATTTTAATTAGAAAATAGGAACCAACCTACCAAGAAAAGTCAATAAAATACGGATTAACAATGATAGTTCTCAGAAATGAATGTAAACTTGTTTGTCCAGATGTATTTTTTGTAAGTCTAATCTGATTTATTATGGTGTGTAGCGTACGAATAATATGAAAAGTAATCATACGTATATGTTATTAATCGCATTTCTGAAGTGGATATCTACTTAGTGATCTAGAAAAAAAATTAATGAAATGTATATATATATATATATTGAATAAACTCAAGTATATACCACCTACTATCAAATGTATCTAGGGATCTATTACAAACACTCTTAGAGAAATCAACAATCTTTTAAATCAACAATAAACATCCCAATAGTGTGTTTCTAAAAAACTAAAGGAAATATTGTTTTAGTTAGAGGATCTGCTATAACAGCGTTTTACCGATGTGCTCTGGTGATGTAAAAACCCACCTAACAGATTGAGTTTTAAGGTAAAATGCAAATAAAATCGAAGAAACAAATGAGATAAGAACTTTAGAATCTTTCTTATGAACATTTGTATTTATACCGTAAGAATGATTATAAGTACAATGATTCTTTATTTTCAATATTCTTTCTGTCTAACTTTCACTCACCCCCAGAATGATTCATTTGTTCAGTATATTATATCCTGATTTGGAGGTATCCTGGGTAGATCCCTCTCTATTGGTTTGGCCTTTCTAACATTCTTATCACTTTATCAGAGTTGGGTACGTTTTTTTGGTTGCATCATCGTACGGTGTCAGGTTCTTTATCTGTATGGTGTCAGACACGATTGTATTGTCAGGTGTGGCCTTCATAGTGTCACTTAGGGTTGTTATCAAACTGGTTTGGTTCGAGTTTTGATGGAATCAAACTAGACCGCTAAGCTTACCGGTTTGGACCAGACCAGACCTCTAAGCTTTTTTTTTCTAGTTTTCAGACTCGCATTAAACCGCTAAGTTTTTTGTTTGGTTTGGTCTTGGTGTGGATAATTATCGCCTGGGAGTAGGCTTGTAATTTGTTTTGGTATTTTATATCTAGAGTAGAGAGTAAAGAGATAATTAAGCTGGCTGGTTGCAGTTAATTCTCATTACCCACACTTAATGCAGGTAGTTAGGTATGTATACCCTAATGTTTGGGCCCTTATGGGCTTTCGGGTCATGTTTAATGGACCCAGGTCATGTTCAAAGACCCATGAGCTCTAAGTAGGAGAGCAAGTAACTTAGTCAAGTAGTGTTTAGGTTTTTTAGTACTTTTATCATAGTTCGAACAGTCCTATGGGCTAAGTGTTCGAAGTGATCTGTCCGGTCCGGAGGCCTTGGACCGATCCATCCTTGTCCGGGGAGCATGCAGAATTCGGACTCATTAGGAGCCCGTTTTTTAGGTGTTTGTGCAAATACTCTTGTCAAAGACCTGAAAAACAGTCCGACATCAGGGGTAGTTTTAATCCGGACAGGTCTGTCAATTTAGGCTATGGGTTTATCCAGACTGATAAAGCTTCACGAATTCAAAACGGGTTTTGCCAGAGTTCGTGGGACACATGTCGCTCTCTGATTGGTTGCTTCAGCCATCTGTTCACCTTGAATTTCGAACCCACCTTCTTCGAAAAGCAACCTCTTAATTAAAGGTGGTGACATTAGCGCCGTCTTTAATCATTAGAAATCTTTTCGAATTCTCCTAGGAATCAACTTCTTTTTTCAGATTTACTATAAATTCAAACTCAGTTTCTACTGTTTTACCATCTCTTTCATATTTACTCTGCAAAATCTCTCAAAGCTTTCTCTCTCTAAAGCAAAAACTTGCTCAATAGTTTATGTTTACAGCGAGGAACGCTCTGATCAAAGGCGGGTGGCTCAACCTTTCTGAGTTAGAGAAGGCTCAAAAAGTCGAAAGAGAAAGACGAATTGCGGCAGGGTTACCCACTTCGCCTGTTGATAGACCAATCACCTCTGCCACAGAGTCAGATCAAGGCTCTTCTTCTTCTAAGGGTATCAAGCCGAGAAAGCTATTCCAAACTAGTCTCTCCCCCATTATCTCTGGTTCTTCGGTTCAAGAATCAGAACCTGGTGTCGAGCCAGGAGTAACAGCTACTAGCCTCAAAAAACCCTCCCCCTTTATAGCAATGGGGTCAGATACGGAGCACTCCCCTCAGAAGCTAGTCAATAGGAGGAAAGGCCGGTTAGTTAAAGGCCAAGGGTCTAAAAACACTCCTTTAAAGTCAGGTGCTAAAGATAGCAGCACTGGGTCAGAAGTGCCCATTAGAGCCCCCAAGGACAGACTGTCCGGTCTTGAGGGCACCAGTCCAAGTCTTCAAAGAGAAGCATCTGCTCCAGGAACTCTACCGGAGACCAGAAGCCAAAAGAACATTGAGGCCCAGCAGTCCGGAGACAAGGCTGAGTCAAGTTTGAACCCTCCCCCCACTACTGATGCTGAAAACCCTTCAACAATTATGGAGGATGTAATGGAGGACTCTGTCGAAGAGGCCCCATTTGAGTCTGAGCCCTCCGGACAGACCAGTAGTGCTGCAGTTGCCAAAAAATAAAAGGCAAGGAGAAGCTGTGTTTGAAGCATCCGGATCTGCTGGAGAGTCTTGAAGGAAAGGTGGGGCCTTGTTTTCACAAGGTCAATGTCAAGTACCTCCTTGCCCTGCTAAAAATCAACTACGCATTCATCCACACAGCTGAGCTGGGCCGGATGCGTACGAAGTGGGGAATACCGGAGAACGTGAAGATCAGGATCCCCATACACCCGGAGACTCCTATGGACTGCAAACTGAGTGAAGTTGTCATCTTCACTGAGCTGTTCAATTGGGGACTTAGACTCCCCTTAGACCCTGAAATTGTCAGATACTTGCATCTGATAAAGCTTTGTCCGAGCCAACTGAGCCCTAATGCCTGGTATACCCTCATGGCCTGCATCATGGCTTCAAGGCTCTCCGGGATTCCTCTGCCAATGGAGGAGTTTGCTGCTGTGGCCAGTCTGTGCAGAAACCCCCACATCCCCTTTTACCATTTCAATATGAGGGATGATTTCAAGGCTGTGGATGATTTGTTAGAGGCGGAGAGGAATTGGAGGACTCAGTTCCTGTTCGTAAGTGGAGCTTGGGAAAATGGAAGGAGAATCAAGTCCGGAGAGAACCCAAGTCTTCTCAGAAGCAGGTGGAGGAGTGATCGTAAGTCTTCCGCTTTATACTTTTGTCTTTTTTTTTAGAAGTAGTTCGAACTAATGGGTCTCACTTTTGCCTCAGCAGTATTGCCCAAGGAGTTCAGTGACTATCAGAAAACCGGGCAGGCTACTTGCACCAAGATCAATGCTTGGGCTGCTGAGAGGTGGGGGAACCGGTTCCACGCTGCTTTTACCGGAGGCAACTTGACAAGGTCTCAATTGTGGAACACCACAGGTCGGAGAGACTTAACTTGGGAGGAGCTCACCACTTAGCCCCCTCTGGATGTTGTGCTCAAAAGAACCCATGAGCCAGACGGGACACTTTACTTGCCAGGCCGGGCCAAAGCCCCGAGCAAGATGAAAGGCAAGAAGAAAGGAAAGAAAGTGGCCAACCCTGGAGAGGTGGAGGAGGATGCTCTCATACAACCGGAGGGGTCAGTCCCCGATCAAATTGATGTTGCACTCCTGGAAGCAGTGGAGCAGGAGGCTGAAAAGCAAGAAGTGCACTCCCCAGTCCCTCCAAGGGCTCCCAAAAGAGATCGTAAACGGGGAGGTGAAGGAAAATATAGGGAGGCCAATAAGAAAAAGACCTCTAAGGGTGACGAGCTCTCTCTCCGGGCCCCGGAGCCTCCTTCCCAAGCTGATCCTACTGACCCGACACTAGCGGAGGAGATACCGGGCGACTTCCATACCGATGAGGTCGAAGGAGGAGGTATCAATATTGACGGGGTAGACATCTCCGGACTTGGTGGGCTTGGTGAGTACTTCATCAATCTTCCCAGAGACGATTTTGCCGGACCTTACCTCCCTCCAAGTACCTCAAACACGGTCACTTTCAATGGTAAGACCTTTATCGTTTCTAGTGAAAGAGACGCTATAGGCCACTCTTTATTAAGCAATGTTCAGCCCGTACTTGCGTTGGAGAAACAAGTTCGGAGTCAGGCAGACATCATCAAGGATCTTAAGTCTGACAAAGAGAGGCTGTCTGACGACCTTCGCACTGCCACTTCAAATGTTGCCATTCTAAAGGAAGAGAACGGGGAGTTGAAGAGAAACCAAGAGGCAAGTACCACCAAGGTTACCACATTAGAGGACACCATCACAGAGCTCCGGGGGAAGCTGTCCGAGCTGGAAAAATATCTTGTCACCTCAAAGGGGGAATCTAAAGCCAAAGACCAGATCATCACCAACTTGACCAATGACAAAGTTGCTCTTAAGAATACAGTGTCTAAGGCTGCCGAGGAGAAAGCGACTTTGCTAAGGGAGCAGGAGGCCAAGATTCAAGCCAAGATCGATGCTTATGCCAATAATGTGATCGACACTCAGGAGGAGATGTATGCCAAGGTGAAGTCTGACATGGTCCTACTCTTCCATGAGAAGTTTCCGAAGAGGAACCTGGGGGATTTATGGCTTTATGTTGAGCCTGAAGACCTCCCGTATCATACAATGGCTGAAGGCGACATGTATGGCTACTCCAGTGCTTCCTCAGATGACGAAGAACACACCGGGGAGAAACCTGGCGAAGAGAAAAGTGATCTCAAAGGGAAGGACAGACAGATGAAGGTGAGCCATCTTCAAAGACTCAGCCTTAATTCATGATTCAGTTTTTACTTTGTATCCAAACTAAAGTCCTTGGAAGGCCAAGGCATTCTTTTTTGTAATTGTGTTCGGTATCTGACCGGACAGGTTTTTGTTCTGTTTGGAAAATTCCAAAGTCCTTGGAAGGCCAAGGCACTTTAAGTTCTTTTAATGAATATCTTAGTTTTGTGCAATTCTCATCTTCTTTCATAGTCTGTTCCAACTTTGATGGCTAGAGTTTAAACAGCCTTTAGTTATTTCATAGTGAGAGTGTTTAAATTCTCCGGCTAGAGTTTAAATAGCCCTTAGTTATTTCAGTCCGGATAGTATGACAAAGGACAAAACTTAAAATACTTTAGAAAATTTTTAAGAAGGCATCAAGTTTTATTAAAAGCCCGGACACCTCGTTAAAACCTCCCCGTGCCACCAGGGAGGAAAGAGTATGCCCCTAAATATTTACATGGATGTTTAAACAAGTAAATATTTACACAAATGCTATTCCAAGTACATCCGGAGATGCTCGATATTCCAAGGATGAGTCAAAACTCTTCCATCCTTGTCTTCTAGCCAATATGTTCCAGGTTTAAGCCTTTCAACAACCATATAAGGACCTTCTCAAGTTGGGGCCAGCTTTCCGAACAGCTTTTCTTTAGTGTGTAAGAAGACTTTCCTTAATACCTTGTCCCCCGGTTGGAAATCTCTTCTTTTAACTTTGGAAGCAAACCTGCTTCTCATCAAGCCCTGATAGTGTGCAACTCTATGGTGGGCTTTAACTCGTCTTTCTTCTACCAAATCAAGTTGACCTCTAATTGCCACCTCGTTAGCGTGTTCAGAGAAGTTGTGAACACGAAATGATGGGAGAGTTGCTTCTATGGGAGCTACTGCATCCATCACATAGACCAAAGCAAAGGGTGATTCTTGTGTTGCAGCCCCAGGTGTTGTCTGGTAGGCCCACAAGACCTCTTGTAAATAACTAGGCCACTTCCCAGCAGCCCCTTCCAAATTCTTCTTTAAACCGGACAGTATAGTTCTATTAGCCACTTCAACTTGCCCATTTTCTTGTGGGTGGAAAGGTGAAGAGAAGCAATGTTGTATACCCCTTGAGGCACAAAATCTCTTCATTTCCCTATTGTCGAACTGTGGCCCATTGTCTGTTGTTATATTCTGTGAGACACCAAATCTGCAACAGATGTTGGATAGAATGAATTTTATAACAGCTTTTGATGTTGTTCCTGCTAAAGGGGCTGCTTCAATCCACTTCGAAAAGTAGTCTATGGCTACAATTATAGTTTTGCGTCCTCCGGACGCCACAGGGAGAGGTCCTACTAAATCCAACCCCCATCGAGCAAAAGGAATAGGCTCAGAAATTGACTCTAAAGGAATGGCTGGGACATGAATTTCATTGTTGTACCTTTGGCATGGGTCACACCTTCTTACCAATTCCTTAGCATCTTTCATGATAGATGGCCAATAGTATCCGGCCAGTAAAACTCTTCTTGTTAAAGCCCTGAATCCACAATGGGCTGATCCCTCACCATCATGCAATTCGGAGAGGACTACTTGAGACTCTTCATCCCCCAAACAGCGCAGGAGAGGTTTACTGTAAGATTTTTTATACAACACTTCTCTCAATATGATGAAACCACGAGCCTTGTGTTTCAATGTTCTGCCTAGTGACTTATCCGGAGGCACGATACCATCGGAGAGATATTGCAGGAGAGGAAACCCCCAGTCTTGAGGTTGTTTCACTTGCACTTCAAAAACTTCCTCTTCTTTACCCTTACTAAGTTGAATGGAGGGGCTTTCCAACACATGGATCCATGGATATGACTCCGTATATGCTATGGTTGCTAACGAGTCTGCTAGCTCATTTTCTGCCCGGGGTATGTGCTCATAAACAACACCTTTAAACTTGAGTGCTTCATTTTTAAGGAGGAGTAAATATTTCACAAGCTGCTCCTTTTTAGCCTCAGACTGGCCTTAAGCATGGTGGATAAGAAGCTGGGAGTCACTTAGTAGCCTGACCCTCTTAGCCCCACAAATGTAGGCTAACTTTAAACCAGCTATAGCTGCTTCGTATTCGGACTCATTGTTAGATGCTCTGAAAGCAAAACAAATAGTCTGGTACATCTTGTCTCCATATGGAGAAGTTAAACACACCCCTGCACCACATCCCATAGTGCTAGATCCACCATCTGTTCGGACGACCCATACCTTTTTATCTTTTATGTCAGTAGTTGGCTCTGAATCTCTGTCGGAGTGAAATTCAACCAAAAAGTCTGCCACAGCTTGGGCCTTGGCTGCTGTTCGAGGAGCAAAGTCTATGTCGAAGTCCCCAAACTCTACTGACTACTTAGTCATCCTGCTTGAAATGTCTGCCTTTTGGAGGATATTCTTCAAGGGAAAAGAAGTCCGGACGATGATGGGATGAGCCTGGAAATAAGGCCTCATCTTCCTGGTAGCTATCACCAGGGCTAATGCTAATTTTTCGAGTTTCAAGTAACGCCTTTTTGCATCTATCAAACTTTTGCTGATGTAGTACACTGGATGGGGATGACCATCGACCTCCCTCGCCAATACAACACTGATGGCACAACTTGAAAATGCCAAATATACGAAGAGTGTCTCCCCATCAACTGGTTTAAACAAAGTTTTGGGGGAGGACAGGTGCTTCTTGATCTCATTGAAAGCCTCATCACACTGTGGGGTCCAATCGAATCCTTTTGCACCCTTCAAGGTTTGAAAGAAGGGGGCACACCTATCCGAAGACCTCGAGATAAATCTGTTTAAGGCAGCTAATCTCCCCGTTAACCGCTGTACTTCTCCATCTGTAATAGAGCATTGAGTTGGTCCGGATCGGGTTGTATCCCATGCTCACTTATAATATAGCCTAGAAACTTTCCGGACTGCACTCCGAACACACATTTTTCTGGGTTTAACTTTAATTCACTTTTACCAAGTTGGCAAAAGTTTCTTGGAGATCAGACAAGTGAAATTGCTCGTCCACACTCTTCACCATCATGTCATCAATGTATACTTCCATATTTCTTCCAATCTGATCAGCAAAAGCCTTGTTTACTAACCTCTGATAAGTAGCCCCAGCATTTTTCAACCCAAACGGCATTACCTTATAGCAATGGAGACCTCTGTCAGTGACAAATGTGGTATGCTCTTGATCCTTCAGATCCACTTGAATCTGATTGTATCCGGAGAAGGCATCCATAAAGGAAAGCAACTTGTTCCCAGAGGTGGAGTCTACTAACTGATCATTCCGGGGGACCAGATACAAATCTTTTGGGCAAGCTCTATTGAGATCTGTGAAGTCAGTGCACATGCGCCACTTGCCATTTTTCTTCTTTACCAGAACCGGATTGGCAGTCCACAAAGGATACTGAGACTCCTTGATGTGCCCCATCTTTGTGAGCCTGTCAACCTCTTGCACAATGACATCAGCCTTCTCCTTGAAAAATCTCTTCTCTTTTGAACCACTGGTGCTACGTCTCTCCGGACGGATAGGTGATGTGATATCACTTCTGCTGGAACCCCAGTAACATCAGCATTGCACCAAGCAAAAACGTGCTGATGATTCTTCAAAAACTTTAACATTTCATTTTTCAGATCGGGTGGGATTTTGGAGCCTATCTTAACACTTCTTACTTCTTCCAAACAGTGTGTCTCTACCTCTTTGACCGGTATCAACACTCCAGGGGTCTCTTTGGGGTCATCAATTTCACCCTCACCCCTAGAAAGCCCCTCAAACTGCTATTGCTCGTTGATGCGAACTGCCCCCAGCGTCCGGGGTGCCAGAGCAGTAGCATAACACTCTCTTGCAATCTTTTGACTGCTCCGGACGACTCCAACCTGTCCCTGAACAGCATATTTCAAGTACTGGTGGACTGTCAAAGCCACTGCATGCATCATAGAGAGCCAAGACCTCCCTAGAATAGCATTATATCAAGTGGGACAATCCACCACAATAAAGAGTATTCTGACCATTTTCTTGATAGGGCCCTTGCCCAACAGAACTTCCTCTTCGAACTCTCCAATCACATCTGCTGAGCTGCCTGTAAAGCCCACAATTGATCTGTCCGAACTCTGAATTACAGCTGGATTTTTCATTCTCTTGTATGTGGTTAAGAAAAGGATATTGGCTGAGCTTCCAGTATCCACCAAAATTCGTCTTATGTCGTTGCCCCCAATAGATGCTCCTATGACAACAGCATCCTCATGAGGACCAGCAATATCTCTTAAATCATCTTCATCAAAAACAATGAAGGGGAATGAATTTTGTGACTGATAGGAAGTCATGCCTCCTTCTAGCTGGGAGGCTAAAGTATGAACGTGCCTCTTCCTCGAAGAAGCAGTAGGAGCTGTCATAGTGTCCCCTCCGAAAATTGTAAGTGACTCAAAAAACTTAATGAGTCCGGAGACCGACCTAGAACATTCCTCAATTGTACCCACTCTGTTTCGAGTTGGATCAGGATCAAAGTACTCAGATTCCACATCAAACCTCTCAATTATAACCATGGCTCCCTCCGGAGCAGCATTACTTGGACCAACCCGGTGAGTGTTGTCAGGCCTGTTACCTCCTCTTCTTTTGATGTAAGCTCCCAGTTTTCCCCTCTCAATCAAGTTCTGAACTTCTTGTTTCAATGCTATGCAGTCATCAGTGGTTTGACCAATATCATTGTGATATTGGAAAAAAGAGTTATTGCGATGTTCTTTGGGAGACGGCAATGTGGCTGGTCTCCGATAATGCACCTCTTCCTTTGTTTTATCAAAAATGGTGGCCACACTTTCTTTTAATTCTGCGAACCACTCCGGTTGGACCCATGGCCCTCTCTTGTTTCTGGATTGCTGACTCTGAGCAGGAGCAGCTGGCTGAGACTGAGCTTTTGCCCTGCCATGCCCATGTCCGGTCTCTCTTGCTTTGTTCCTGGACTGATTCTGATTGGGATTTGGTGCCACCGGGGTAGACCTCACCTGCCTGTGCACCCTGGTTTTCTTCGTTTCATCAACATTAATTTGTTTTCCAACCTGATTCAGCAACCCTCCCCATGTCATGGCCTTCTTTCTGGTCACTGAGTCAGCCAAGTTGCCAGGGTTCAAGCCCTGTCTTAGGGATGTTATTGCTACCTGTTCGAAGCAATCAGCCAACCCATTCTTGGTGTTCACAAAACAGCTTATATATTCTTTCAAGGACTCATTTGGTTCCTGGGCACAATGGATTATTGTGTCTCCATTGCCCTTTAGCTCTTTACTCCCTACAAACTGCCTTCGGAAGGCTACCCAAAAAGTATCGAAATCTTTAATACAACCTTGAGGCAGACTGTTGTACCATTTTAGAGCACTCTCCGTAAATGATTGGGAGAATGCCCTACAAAGTAGTTTATCATCATCGTCAAAGTTCATCATGAAGTTTTTAAATTGTTCCAAATGGTTGTCCGGATCAGTACTGCCATCGTACTTTTCTATTTTGGTGCTGTCAAACTTCTTAGGGAGGTTTCCGGACAGAATTTTAGAAGATAATGGAGATTGCCTCCAATTTCTTCCACGACTAAACACAGTATCCTCATTGGGAGTTGCAAAGATACCTGGTTCATCGTGAAAAGCGAAGGGATCCATCAGCATCTGGTCCACATGCCTCCGGCTGTGAGATGGCCCTTTACCAATATTCTTCTTCATCCTTCCATGTCTATCCCTTTTTCTTGAATATTTTTTAATCTGCTTTTGCTTCTTTCTAGTTCGACCCTCATCGCTGCTAGAGGATAAAGATTTTTCAACTCCTTCATTGTCCGAAGAGCTATCAGAAGATTCTGAGCTTGAGTCAGAACTCTCCACTGGCTTAGATCGGTGAGACTTTTTGGAGCTAGCATGAGTCTTTTTGGTGCTCACATGAGTCTTTGAAGACTCATGCTCTCTGGGGTTGTCGGTGTGATGAGCAACTGATGCTTTGGACTTTTCGTTCATGCCCATCTTAGCCTTTTCTGCCCTCAGAGCTTCTATTTCACCCTTTAGCCTATCACACTCTTCGATAGTGTACTCATCGTTCTCTCCCACCACTTCTAGCAGAGCTGGTGGTACTTATGGAATGTCCGGATTCATTCGGACCGACTTTCTTAGCTGGTTTTGAATGCTTGATTCAGGCACCTTCTACTCCCACTGTGGTCGCCAATTTGGTGTGGATAATTATCGCCTGAGGGTAGGCTTGTAATTTGTTTTGATATTTTATAGAACTATGGGGGTATTTTATATCTAGAGTAGAGAGTAGAGAGATAATTAAGCTGACTGGTTGCATTTAATTCTCATTACCCACACTTAATGCAGGTAGTTGGGTATTTATACCCTAATGTTTGGGCCCTTATGGGCTTTCGGGTCATGTTTAATGGACCCGGGTCATGTTCAAAGACCCATGAGCTCTAAGTAGGAGAGCAAGTAGCTTAGTCAAGTAGTGTTTAGGTTTTTTAGTACTTTTGTCATAGTTCGAACAGTCCTATGGGCTAAGTGTTCGAAGTGATCTGTCCGGTCCGGAGGCCTTGGACTGATCCGTCCTTGTCCGGGGAGCATGCAGAATTCGGACTCATCAGGTCTGTTTTGGCTTGGTCCGATTTTGGTTCACTTTGTTCTTGGCCCGCTAAAAACTTGAATTTTGAATTCAACAAGCTTAAATACGAAGCGACTACCTCTGTTACTGAGGTAACTAATTTGAAGAAAGTTGTTGAAGACTTGAAGAAATAGCTGACTGGGCTGTAGGGTGTCAATAGTAAACTTACCATGGAAAAGGAAAAATCCAGTGGGTACAGCAAACAGATCTCTTCCTTAGAGACCTAACTTTCCGAAGAGAATAAATTGTATGATGATGAAAGAGAAAAATGAATTTCCAAAGACCTGATGGTCTCACTGAATTTTATTCTCATATTAAATGCTACTTTAAGAGAGTCATTGACAACCTTGAGAAAGTTACTAAGGATAATGAATCTCTCAAGAAAAACTTTGAGGTTGAGAAAAAGAAAGGTCTAGATGCCTATGTTGTTAAGGTTATTGTTGGCCTTAACTAGAGAGATGCCAACCTGAAGTCATCTTTAGTGTTTGAGATACATGAGTGCATTCCTGGCCTTAAATTGTGGAGTCTTTGGCAATGCGTGACCAACATACATCACCTCATTGGCCTTTCTGAGAAGGACATAGTTAGCAGTAGTGACTCAGACAGTTCTTCCTCCGAGTCAAGATCCTCGGAAGGCAGCAACGAGGATCCTGCTACCGGTTAACATTGTTATCTCCTTTCTTTTGTACAGTAGAAAGTCGATAAATTAATACTCGATTATTTAATAAACTCTCTAAGATAATATTTTTGGCCGGTCCCGACTCGGGGATAGGGTGATAAATTAATAATTCGTTAAAATTATAAGATAATATATTTTTGATAATTTATGTAGACCCCATATAAAATATAAATTAATAATTCATTATATATAACATATTACATGAATGATTTATGAAGATTTCTTGAAAAATGACTCAATTGTCTTTTATTTTTTGTTGAAATCAATTTTCCCTTGCATCTCGTCTCTAATTTTCCTTAGCATGGTAAGAACTTCTGGTGTTGTTTTCTTATAGCTCAACAAATCCACTCTCTCCAAAACGGAGGAAATTTTTAATTCCATATCTTGCTTTGAACTTTCCAAGGCAACCAATAGAAAAAATATCCACTGGATAAATATTTTGCTTGAAAGATGTTTGTAAACTAAGTATTTTACTATAAATTAATAAAATATTAATTAATATATAAATTAATAATTAATAATTTATTGATTAATTAATAACTCTTTTAATTAATAAATTTTGGTGGTCCCAAATGTATTATTTTATAAAGTTTCTACTGTATAATCTTTTTGTCGACTGTCTAGGGATAAGACTTATGGGTTTTCATTTCATGTGATTGTTTATGTATTGTAATTTTCATTCCTTGTTGTGGTAAACAAGTTTCAGATTTTATAATCTGCTTTACTATCAAGATTTTCCATATCAACTCAAAATAATGAATGCTCAGCCCCCCAAAGGTTTTTAGAGGAGCAATGTGAATATAAACTAAAGAATAGTATGCCCTCCAAAGAATTTTGGAATACCAACTTAAGTTTAAAAAAATGAACATTATGCCATCCAAAGAACTTTGTAGGACCAATATAAGTCCAAAATATTGAACATTTTGCCCTCCAAAGAACTTTAAAGGACCAGTATAAGTTCAAAATAATGAAAATTCTACCCTCCAGAGAACTTTGGAGGACCAATTTAAGTTCAAAACAATGAACATTCTACCCTCCAAAGAACTTTGAAGGAACAATATAAGTTAAAAATAATGAACATTATGCCCTCCAAAGAACTTTGGAGGACCAATATAAGTTCAAAATAATGAGCATTCTACTCTCCAAAGAACTTTAAAGGACCAATATGCGTTCAAAATAATGAACATTCTGCCCTCCGAAGAACTTTGGAGGACCAATGTTGGTGAGGTTTATTCTCGTTTGAGGGTAAGTTTGTAATTTTTTTTAGAGTTTGTGGAAGTTTGTAAGTATTTAATGTTTGAGTAGAGAGTAGAGGGAGAATTAAGCAGCCTGGTTGTATTTAATTTTTATTACCCCCATTTAATGTTGGTGGTTGGGTATTTATACCCTTACATCTGGGCCTTATAGGCTTACGGGTCATGTTTAATGGACCCATGTCAAGTTTAAGGACCCATGAGCTCTTAGTAGGAGAGCAGGCAGCTTAGTCAAGAAGTGATTAGGTTTTTAAGTACTTTAGTTCTTGTTCGAACAGTCCAATGGATAAGGTGTTCGAACTGCCCTGTCCGGTTAGGTGGTATTTGTCCGAACTGTCCCTGTCCGAAGAGGTAATAGAATCCGAACTCATCAGTAGCCCCTTTTTTAGGTGTTTGTTCAAATAACCTTTGTCAAAACCTGAAAAACAGTCTGTTGTCAGTGGCAGTTTTATCCGGACAGGTCTTTCGAATTGTGTTATGGTTTTATCCGGACTGAAAAAGCTCTTTGAATCTAAACGGTTTTTTGCCAAAGTTCATGGGACACGTGTCTCTCTTTGGTTCGTTGCTTTAGCCGTTTTTTCACCTTGAATTTCGCACCCACCTTCTCTGAAAAGCAACCTCTTCATTAATGAAGGTGACATCAGTGCTGTCTTTTAATCATTGCTAATCCTTTCGAATTCTCCTAGGAATCAAGACTTCTTTTCGAGGTTTACTATAAATTAAGATACTTTTCCACTGTTTTACTATCACTTTCATTTTCACTTTTCTAATTTTCAGAGCTTTCTCTCTCAAACACAAGTGCTTTACTTAGGTTGTTTATGTTCACGGCTAGGAACGCTTTAATCAAAGGTGGGTGGCTCAATCTATCTGAACTAGAAAAAGCACAAAAATTCGAAAGGGAAAGGCGCATCGCAGCAGGCTTACCTACTTCCCCCATCGACAAACCAGCAATCTCAGCTACAGAGTCTGACCAGGGTTCTTTTTCCACAAAGGGTGTCAAACCAAAGAGATTGTTTCAAACCAGTCTTTCTCCTATCATCTCAGGTTCTTCGGTTCAAGAGTCAGAACCCACTGTTGAACCAGGTTTAGCAGTTACTAGTTTTAAAAAACCCTCCCCGTTCTTAGCCATTGGGTCAGATGCTGATACTTCTCCCAACAAACTGGTTGATCGGAGAAAAGGCCGGCTGGTCAAAGGGCAGGCTTCCAAGGGCACCCCTTCGAAATCAGGTGCCAAGGACAGCAGTACAGGGTCAGAAGTACCCATAAAAGCACCCAGGGTCAGAGCACTGAAGCTCATCAGTCCGGTGGTCAGACTGAACCAACTCCAAACTCCCCATTCATCAATACAACTGAAAACCCTTCCTCAATAATGGAGGAAATAATGGAGGACTCTATCGAAGAGGCTCCATTCGAGTCCGAACCTTCCGGACAGACCAGTGGTGTTGTTGCTGCTCAGAAGGATAAAGGCAATGAGAAGCTATGCTTAAGGCATCCGGATTTTCCGGAGTGTCTTGAAGGAAAAGTGGGACTTTGTTTCCACAAGGTCAATGTTAAATATCTTCTTGCCTTGCAAAAGATCAATTACGCTTTCATCCATACAGCTGAGTTGGGTCGGATGCGTACGAAGTGGGGGATTCCGGAGAATGTGAAGATAAGAATCCCCATAGACCCCGAAACCCCAATGGACTGCAGACTCAGTGAAATAGTCATCTTCACGGAGCTTTTTAACTAGGTTTTAAGGTTCCCCTTGGATCCGGAAATAGTTAGGTATTTCCATCTTATCAAGCTCTGTCCCAGTCAACTAAGACCCAACGCCTGGTACACACTTATGGCCTGCATCATGGCCTCCAGGCTCTCCGGGATTCCTCTACCAATGGAGGAATTCGCAGCTGTGGCCAGTCTCTGCAGAAACCACCACATTCCCTTCTATCACTTCAACATGGGTGATAATTATAAAGCAGTGGATGATCTGCTTGAGTCGGAGAGAAATTGGAGGACTCAATTCCTGTTTGTAAGTGGTGCTTGGGAGAACGGGAGGAAAATCAAAGCCGGAGTCAATCCAAGTCTCCTCACCAGCAGATGGAGGAGTGATCGTAAGACTCCTACTTTATATTCTTATTTCTTCTTTTATCGAATTTGCTTAAACTGACTGGTCTTGTTTTTTTTCTTAGCAGAACTGCCTAAAGACTTCAATGACTACCTAAAGTCCGGGCAGACCACTTGTACCAAGATCAACACTTGAGCTGCTGAAAAGTGGGGAAACCGGTTTCACTATGCTTTCACAGGAGGCAACTTTGCAAGGTCTCACCTCTGGAACACTACTGGCCGGAGGGACTTGACCTGGGAAGAACTCACCACTCCACCCTCTCCGGATGTAGTCCTCAAGAGAATACACGAACCGGATGGGTCACTTTACTTGCCAGGCTGGGCCAAGCCCCCGAGTAAAATGAAAGGCAAGAAAAAGAAGGGCAAGAAGGTTGAAGGTGAAGCTAACCCTGCTGAGGTGGAGGAGGCTGTTCCAACAAATCCAGAGGGGCCAGCCCCAAGCCAGATCGATGCTGCTCTCATAGAAGTGGTAGAGCAGAAGAGTGTTAGGGAAGAGGTTTGATCCCCAAAACCCCCAAGGGCTCTCAAGAGAGACCGAAAACAGGGAGCAGAAAGCAAGGACAGGGAGGCTAAGAAGAAAAAGACCTCTAGGGGTGATGAACTTTCTCTCCGGCCTCCGAAGCCTCTCCCCTCTGTAGATCCTACTGATCTAACACAAGCAGAGGAGATCCCTGGTGATTTTTAAACCGACGAGGTTGGAGGAGGAGACCTTAGCATTGATGGGGTTGACATCACCGGGCTTGATGGACTTGGTGACTACTTTGCCAACCTCCCCAGAGACGATTTTGCTGGGCCTTACCTCCCTCCGAGTACTTCGAACACCGTCACTTTTAATGGTAAGACTTTTACTGTTTCAAGTGAAAGGGATGTTATAGCTCACTCCATATTAAGTAGTGTTCAGCCAGTGCTTGTGTTGGAGAAACAAGTTCGAAGTCAGGCAGATACTATCAAAGATCTCAAATCTGACAAAGAGAGACTGTCCGATGATCTTCTTACTGCCACTCAACATGCTGACATTCTAAAGGGAGAAAACGAGGAGTTGAAGAAGAGCCAAGAGGGGTGGACCATAAAGGTTGTCACTCTAGAAGACACTATCAAGGAGCTCTGGGAGAAGTTGTCCAGATTAGAGAAAGATCTCACCTCTTCAAAAGAGGAGGCAAAGAACAAGGATCAATTCATCCACAACTTGACAAATGACAAGATTGTGCTTGAGAACACAGTGTCCAAGGCTCCAGAGGAGAAAGCTGATCTGCTAAAGGAGCAGGAGGCCAAAATTCAGGCCAAGATCGATGCTTATGCCAACAACGTAATAGATACTCAAGAGCAAATGTATGCCAAGGTGAGGTCGGACATGGTCCTGCTCTTTCATGAGAAGTTCCCGAAGAGGAACCTAGGAGATTTGTGGCTTCATGTAGAGTACGAAGACCTTCCCTTCCACACCATGGCTGATGGAGACTTGCATGATTATTCTAGTGCTTCCTCCTCTGACAAAGAAGAAAACACCGGGGAGGGCCCTCACGAAGAGAAAGACGATCCCAAGAAAAAGAAGAAGACAAGTGAGGCTGAGCCATCTTCAAAGGCTCAGTCTTAAATTATGAATTATCTCTTCACTTTTCATGTTACCTGAACTAAAGTCCTTGGAAGGCCAAGGCATTTTTGTTATTGTGTCCGGCATTTGACCGGATAGATCTTTTGTTTTGTTTGACAGTTGAAAATTCCATGGAAGGCCAAGGCACTTAGGTTATTTTAATGAATATCTTTGTTTTCCAAACTCTTGCATCCTTCCATAGTTTGTTTCAATTTCGGTGACTAGTGTTTAAATAGCCCTTAGTTATTTCATAAGCATTCTAAAGTGAGAGTATTTAAATTCTTCAATGACAAATGTTTAAGTAGTCATCATTCCCTCAATTCAATCTGGATGGTATGACAAAAAACAAAGTAAGAACACTTCAAAAAAATTTAAGAAGGCATCAAATTTTATTAAAAAGCCCGGACACCTCATTAAAACCTCCCCGTGCCACCAGGGTAGGAAAGATTATGCCCCCAAATATTTACATGGATTTTTAAACAAGTAAATATTTACGTAGCTTCTATTCTAAGTACATTCGGAGATGCTCAATATTCCAATGGTGATTTAAAAACCTTCCATCTTTGTTTTCTAGCCAATATGTTCCAGGTTTAAGCCTTTCAATGACCATATAAGGTCCTTCCAGAGTTGGGGCCAGTTTGCCGAGGAGCTTCTCTTTAGTGTGTAAGAAGACTTTCCTCAATACCTTGTCCCCCTGATGGAAATATTTTCTTTTAACTCTAGAAGCAAACGTGCTTCTTATCAAACCTTGATAGTGTGCAACTCTAAGGTGAGCCTTAACTCGTCTTTCCTCTATTAGGTCAAGCTGACCTCTGATTGCCACTTCGTTAGTGTGTTCGGAGAAGTTATGAACCCGAAATAAAGGGAGAGTTGCTTCTATGGGGGCTATTGCATCCATCCCGTATACCAAGGCAAAAGGTGACTCTTGTGTTGCAGCCCCAGGTGTAGTCCGGTAGGCCCACAAAACCTCTTGTAAATAGCTAGGCCACTTCCGAGCAGCCTCTTCCAAATTCTTCTTTAAACCGGACAGTATAGTTCTGTTAGCCACTTCAACCTGACCATTCGCTTGTGGGTGGAAAGGTGAAGAGAAGCAATGCTGTATACCCCTTGAGGCACAGAAACTCTCCATTTCTTTGTTGTCTAACTGTGGCCCATTGTCTGTCGTTATCTTTTGTGGAACACCAAATCTGCAACAGATGTTGGATAAAATGAATTTTATGACAGCTTTTGATGTTGTCCCTGCCAGAGGGGCTTCTTCAATCCACTTCGAAAAGTAATATATAGCAACAATTATAGTTCTGCGTCCTACGGACGCCATAGGAAGAGGTCCCACAAAATCCAACCCCCATCGAGCAAAAGGTATAGGCTCAAAAATTGACTCTAAAGGGATGGCTGGGACATGAATTTCATTGCTATATCTCTGGCATGGACCACACCTTCTCACCAGTTCCTTAGCATCCTGCATTATAGAGGGCCGATAATAGCCAGCCAGTAAAACTCTCCGTGTTAGAGCCCTGAATCCACAGTGAGCTGATCCCTCACCATCATGCAATTCGGAGAGGACTACTTGAGACTCATCATCTCCCAAACATCGCAAAAGAGGTTTACTGTAAGACTTTTTATACAAAATGATTTATCCGGAGGAAAAATGCCATCAGAGAGGTACTACAGGAGAGGAAATCTCCAATCTTGAGGTTGATTCATCTGTACTTCGAAAATTTCTTCCTCTTTACCCGCATTAAGTTGAATGGAAGGGCTCTCCAGTACATGGATCCAAGGATATGACTCAGTGTATGTTATGGTTGCCAATGAATCTTCTAGTTCATTCTCTGCCCGGGGTATATGCTCATAAACAACACTTTTGAACTTAAGAGCCTCATTTTTAAGAAGAATTAAGTATTTCACTAGTTGCTCCTTTTTAGCCTCAGATTGACCTTGCGCATGGTGAATAAGAAGCTGGGAATCACTCATCAAGTTGACCATTTTGGCCCCATAAATATAAGCTAACTTTAAACCAGTTATAGCTGCTTCGTATTCGGACTCATTATTGGAAGCCCTAAAAGCAAAACATATAGCCTGGTACATTTTGTCACCATATAAAGAAGTCAAGCACAGCCCGGCACCACATCCCATAGTACTGGATCCACCATCTGTCCGGACGACCCAGACCTTTTTGTCTTTCATTTCAGTAGTCTGCTCCGTATCCCTATCAGAGTGGAATTCAACTAAAAAATCAGCTACAACTTGGGCTTTGATTGTTGTTCGAGGAGCAAAATCAATATCGAAGTCCCCCAATTCCACTGACCACTTAGTCATTCTACTTGAAATGTCTTCCTTTTGGAGAACATTCTTCAAGGGAAAAGGTGTCCGGACGATAATAGGATGAGCCTGAAAATAAGGCCTCATCTTCCTTGCAGCAATTACCACGGCTAACGCTAATTTTTTGAGTTGCAAATAACACTTTTCTGCATCTATCAAGCTCTTACTGATGTAGTATACTGGATGGGGGTAGTTATCCACCTCTTTTACCATTACATCACTGATGGCACAACTTGAAACTACCAAGTATACGAAGAGTGTTTCTCCATCAATAGGTTTAAACAAAGTCTTGGGGGAGGACATATGTTTCATAATCTCATTGAAGGCCTCATCGCACTACGAAGTCCAGTCAAATCCCTTTGCACCCTTTAAAGTTTGAAAAAACGGGGCACATCTGTCCGAAGACCTGGAGATGAATCGATTTAAAGCAGCCAACCTCCCAGTCAACCGTTGCACTTCTTTAACATTCCGAGGAGGCTTTATTTGGAACAAAGCATTAAACTGGTCCGGATCTGGCTGTATCCCTTTCTCACTTATTATATAACCCGGGAATTTCCCGGACTGCACTCTGAACACATATTTTTCTGGATTTAGCTTTAAATCACTTTTATTAATTTAGCAAAAGCTTCTTGGAGGTCTGCTAAGTTTAGTTGTTCATCCACACTTTCCACCATCATGTCATCAATGTATACTTCCATATTTCTTCCAATTTGATCAGCAAAGGCTTTGTTCACCAATCTCAGATAAGTAGCCCCAGCATTTTTCAATCCGAATGACATCACCTTGTAGCAATGAAAACCCCTGTCAGTGACAAATGTGGTATGCTCCTGATCCTTCGGATCTACTTGAATCTGATTGTACCCGGAGAAAGCATCCATAAAGGATAGTAGCTTATTTCAAGAAGTGGAATCTACCAGCTGATCAATCTAGGGAACTGGATATAAATATTTTGGGCAAGCCCTATTGAGATCTGTGAAGTCAATGCACATACGCCACTTGCCATTTTTCTTTTTCACCAAGACCGGATTGGCAGTCCACAAAGGATATTGAGACTCCTTTATATGCCCCATTTTTGTGAGCCTGTCAACTTCTTGAACAATAACATCAGCCTTTTCCTTGGAAAAAGCCCTTCTCTTTTGTACCACAGGTGCTATGTCTCTCCGAATGGATAGGTGATGTGATATAATATCTGCTGGAACCCCAGCTACATCAGCATTGCACCAAGCAAAAACATGCTGATAGTCTTTTAGAAACTTCAACATTCTATTCTTCAGTTCGGACGGTATTTTGGACCCTATCTTAACACTTTTTCCTTCTTCTAAAGAATGTGTTTCAACTTCTTCAACTAGTATCAATACTCCAGGGGTCTCTCTGGGGTCATCAATTTCACCCTCACCCCCAGAAATCCCCTCAAACTGCTATTCTTTGTTGACACGAACTGCCCCCAATATCCGTGGAGCCAGTGTTGTAGCATAACACTCTCTTGCAACCTTTTGACTGCTTCAGACAACTCCCACTTGTCCTTGAACAACATATTTCAAACATTGGTGGACTGTCGAGGCCACTGCATGCATCCTAGAGAGCCAAGACCTCCCTAAAATAGAATTATAACAAGTGGGACAATCCACCACAATAAAAAGTATCCTAACCATCTTCTTGAAAGGGCCCTTGCCCAACAAAACTTCCTCTTCGAACTCCCCGATCACATCTGCTTAGCTCCCACTGAAACCCATAATTGATATGTCCGAACGCTGAATTACGGCTGGATTTTTCATCTTTTTGTAAGTGGTTAAGAAGAGGATATTGGCTGAGCTTCCAGTATCCACCAAGATTCGTCTTATGTCATTGCCCTCAATGGATGCTCCTATAACAACAGCATCTTCATGAGGGCCAGCTATATCCCTTAAGTCATCTTCATCGAAAACAATGAAGGGAAATGGAATTTGTGATTGATAGGAGGTCATGCCTCCATCTAGCTGGGTGGCTAAAGTATGAACATGCCTCTTCCTCGAAGAAGCAGTAGGAGCTGTCACAGTCTCCCCTCCGAAAATTGTAAGTGACTCAAAAAACTTAATAAGCCCGGAGACCGTTTTACAACATTCCTCAATGGCACCCACTCTATTTCGAGTTGGATCAGGATCCAAGTATTCTGATTCTACATCAAATCTTTCGATTATAACCATAGCTCCCTCAGGAGCAGCATTGCTTGGACCAACCCGATGAGCATTATCAAGCCTATTTCCTCCTCTTCTTTTGACATATGCCCCCAGCTTTCCTCTTTCAATCAAGTTCTGAACTTCTTGTTTCAAGGCTATACAATCTTCAGTGGTATGGCCAGTATCATTGTGGTACTGGTAGTAAGAGCTGTTACGATGTTCCTTAGGAGATTGCAGTGCGGCCGGTCTTCTATAGTGCACTTCTTCCTTTGTTTTATCATAAATGGTGGCCACACTTTCTTTTAATTCTGCAAACCACTCCGGTTGAACCCAAGGCCCTCTCTTATTTCTAGATTGTTGACTATCGGCAAGTGCAGCTGGTTGAGATTGAGCTTTAGCCCTGATATGCCCCTATCCGGTCTCCCTTGCCTTGTTCCCGGACTGATTTTGATTGGGGTTTGGTGCAACCGGGGCAGACCTCACTTGCCAGTGCACCCTAGTTTTCTTTGTTTCATCAACATTGATTTGCTTTCCGACTTGATTCAGCAAACCTCCCCAAGTCATGTCTTTCTTTCTGGTCACTGAATCAGCAAAATTTCCAGGGTTTAAGCCTTGTCTCAAGGATGCTATTGCTACTTGCTCGAAGCAATCAACCAACCCATTTTTGGTGTTTACAAAACGACTTATGTACTCTTTCAATGATTCGTTTGGTTCTTGGGCACAATGGATTATTGTGTCCCCGTTGCCCTTCAACTCTTTACTCCCAATAAACTACCTTCGAAAGGCCACCCAAAAGTTATCAAAATTCTTGATGCAGCCTTGAGGTAGGCTGTTATACCACTTTAGAGCACTCCCCATAAAGGATTGAGAGAATGTTCTACAGAGTAATTTGTCGTCATCATCAAAATTCATCATGAAGTTTTTAAATTGCTCCAAGTGGTTGTCCGGATCAGTACTGCCATCGTATTTCTCCATCTTGGTGCTATCGAACCTCTTAGGAAGGTTTCCGGACAGAATCTTGGAAGACAATAGAGATTGTCTCCAATTCCGACCACGACTGAACACAGTATCCTCATTGGGAGTTGCAAAGATACTTGGTTCATCGTGGAAGGCAAAAGGATCCATCAGCACCCGGTCTACGTGCCTCCGGCTGTGAGATGATCCCTTGCCTATATTCTTCTTCAATTTCCCATGTCTATCCCTTTTTCTTGAATATTTTTTAATCAACTTTTGCTTCTTTTTGGTTCGGCCCTCATCACTATTGGAGGACAAGGACTCTTCAACTCATTCCTCGTCCGAGGAGCTACCAGAAGACTCTGAGTCTGAGTCAGATTTCTCCACTGGTTTAGACCGGTGAGACTTTTTGGAGCTAGCATGAGTTTTCTTGGTACTCACATGAGTCTTCGGAGGCTCATGCTCTCTAGGGTTGTCGGTATGATGAGCGACTGATGCTTTTGATTTCTCTTTCATGCCCATCTTAGCCTTCTCTGCCCTCAGAGCTTCTATCTCGCCCTTTAATCTATCACGCTCCTCGATAGTATATTCATCATTTTCACCCACCACTTCAAGCAAAGCTGGTGGTACTTCCGGGGCGTCCGGATTCATTCGGACTGATTCTTCCTGATGGTTTCGAATGCTTGATTCAGGCATCATCGTTCTCCCACTGTGGTCGCCAATTTGGTGAGGTTTATTCTCGTCTGAGGGTAAGTTTGTAATTTTTGTTTAGAGTTTGTGGAAGTTTGTAAGTATTTAATGTTTGAGTAGAGAGTAGAGGGAGAATTAAGCAGCCTGGTTGTATTTAATTTTTATTACCCCCATTTAATGTTGGTGGTTGGGTATTTATACCCTTACATCTGGGCCTTATGGGCTTTCGGGTCATGTTTAATGGACCCATGAGCTCTTAGTAGGAGAGCAGGCAGCTTAGTCAAGAAGTGATTAGGTTTTTAAGTACTTTAGTTCTTGTTCGAACAGTCCAATGGATGAGGTGTTCGAACTGCCCTGTCCGGTTAGGTGGTCTTTGTCTGAATTGTCCCTGTCCGAAGAGGTAACAGAATTCGGACTCATCAAATTTAAGTTCAAAATAATGAACATTCTGCCCTCCAAAGAACTTTAGAGGACCAATATAAGTTCAAAATAATGAACATTATGCCCTATAAAGAACTTTGGAGGACCAATATACGTTTAAAATAATAAACATTTTACCATCCAAAGAACTTTCGAGGGATAGGCAAAACTAGGGGTACATCCGATGAGAACAAATTTTAAGATGGCAAACTGATATGATATATAAGTCGGCTATTAGGACACCTCATTAAAACCTTCATGCGCCACCAGGGTAGGAAAGAGTATGCCACCGATACTTACACAGTTCATAAAAAAAATTACAAGTTTACATAATCATTATATATATAGTTTAAGGTTCTCAATATTCCATGGGTGAACAAGATCTCTTCCTAGCTTATCCTTGAGTCTGTATGTCCCTGACTTGATTTTCTTTGTTACCGTGTACGGACCTTCCCAATTCAACCTAACTTTTCCAAGAACTTCTCTTTTGTATGCAAGAAGACCTTCCTTAACACTTTATCCCCTTTCTCGAACTCTATTCTCCTTACTTTTGAAGCATAACGACTCCTCATTAAAGTTTGGTAATGTAAGAAATTTAATTGAGCCCTTCTTCTTTTTTCTTCTATCAGTTCCAATTATACTTACCAAGATTATCAAAAATTTCATATAATGGCAACACATGATTGTTTGCTTCATCATTGTTACTGTCATATTATTAATATAATACATATATTCTTCCCTAACTACTTAGCACATATAAGATTCACAAATCATTGATAAGCAACACCAACGTGTTTCAAATTAAATGGCATCACTATGTAACAATAAACCTCGTTCTATTATATAATATGTATTTACTTTATCATTAGACTGTATTTTTATCTAACTATACCTTGAATAATGCTTTCATAAATGACGAAAAATTTATGTCATCTTGTAACGTCTACAAGCTGATTAATACAATGTAATCTTTCGGGTAAACACGATTTAAATCACTGAAATCGTCACGCATCATCCATTGTATGTTCTTCTTTATTACTAATATCGAAACTACAATCCATTTGAGATACCTAGCTTCTCAAATATGTTCCACCTTAAGCAATATATCCACCTCCTTAGCCTCTTGTCAACAGCTATGCCATGACAAATAACTAACTTGCTAACACTATAACATCATATATATTCCAAGAAAAAACATTGATATTCAACTTTAGGCATGTACTGAGATCATCTTTAAATATTTCATTTAAATGAATGCCAATCGTGATCATTTTATCATTATCTAAGTTAACTCTACATTTTCATCCATCAACCAGATAATGTAATTTTTCACAAGGATTATTTATTTCTTGTTCTTTGATTTTCATAAAAGGTTAACACTTGTGAGTCACTTGATGTATTATTTAATTATTGTAAAATGATATTTTCAGGACATATAACATGTAATAACACTCTCGAGTTGTCCTCTTACTATTTTCATGACTCTTACTGATCCTTTAACCAAATTTAACACATTGGTGATAAGTGCTACAACTTATATTTTATGCAACCAATAACGATCTAAAATCTCATTATAAGAACTTGGTGGATCAACTACCATAAATAAAGCATTAATTTTGTTTTCTACGTAGCATGATGTTCATCAACTACTGATAATTCTACTTTTCCAATGCAATTAGTTAAACGTCCAGTAAAACTTACCAAATTTGGACATAAATTCTTGTATAGAGTTACACATATCATTTATTATAAATTTTTATACAGCACATTAGATGAACTCCCCACATCAATCACCACGGTCATAGGCAGAGCCAGGCGGGTTCCTAGGACCGACCGGTCCAGCCCTTATGGAACAGGGAGATCATTTATATGATTATCATTAAGAAAGGGAACTGCTATTAACTGTTTAGCAGGAGCCTCCTTATGACTGTTATACAAGCTAGCCCAGGTATGAACCTAAAAAAAGGATAAAGGCCCAACAGAAATTACTTGTTTTTCGAGACCCCACAAAAAATTCTATCCAGAAAAATTCTGATCGCCAACTCATACATATTAGATCCGGTTGTTTTTTTGGAATTGATAAGATAACTCAAATTTCAATTTTCTTTTTTTTGTTTCCAAAGTAACTCTCATCAACTAAGACTATTCTGATGTGAACCTTTAGGAGTAATTCATAGGATTAGTTAGATCTAAAATAATAAAATAACATCTCCTCCTTGATAGATATAGAGATATCTACATACATATAAAGACATTTAAATACATTGTCTTTCATTTCAAAATGAAATAGATCTGCAGTTTTTTTATAGCTATAACTTTTTCTAGCTATAAGTAATTTAACTATATTTAACTAGATAAAAAAGGAATCTTTTGTTAAAATAGAAGCAGAATTAATGTGGATTATTCAAGAATCGAAGTCGATTTGCTTTATAAAAAGAAAATATCAATGAACTTCTATGAAATGGTTTCACAGGATTCAGCCAATTGTCTTGATCGTGGGATATCATTGACAAATAGGAATCCATGTTATCAAAAGATTTCATGCGATTCTTTCTAGTATGGAATGAGTCAATCATCTACTTTGGTATCTTATTGAACAAAAACGGTGATATTGTTCCTCCATTGATCAAGAATTTTGATTTTTGAGAAGTATTATGATCATCCAATAAAAAAGGTTTCACTTTTTTCAAATGAACGATTTGAAGACCTATTGATTCTAACAACTCATTGCAGAGTTGATCGTTCAGACCTTTCAATTCATAGATGTGGATCTCAGACCTATGAATGAGGAGATTCTCGAAACTCACAAAGAAAAAAGGAAGTGAGTTAGACAAAAAGAGAAGTAACTTGGACAAATATTTTTTGTCAATAAACTCAGACCAATCAATCGAATATTGATTAATACGTAATTGATCGAACACTACTTGAAAATGGCTCTTCTGCTCAGAAACGAAATGTTCCAAATGCTCTTGAAAATTATTGGACCATTTATATCTATATGCATTAGGATCCCGATTTATGGATCGCTAGGTTTGAGAAAGAAAAATAGGAGGATCAACCCATTTCTTCTGACTCTTTTTCAAATTCGATAAATGTTGGTTGATCGTATATTTCATTATAGTTGTATGATTCAGACGATCATTTCCTATTTGATCCCTTTGAATTCCATATTTGAAGTTGCGATCGGGTCTATTCATAAAAAAGAATCGATTCAATACATTTCTTATGTACCAATAGGTACTATATTGGATTTGAATCGGATTTCGGATCAATCTATATTGATTGACTGCCTCCATTATGTTGTTTCTAGCAAATACCACTATTTTTTCTTTTGGATCTTCCAAATCATTCCCGCAGAAGATCCGGATCCTTTTTTCTGATCCTTCGATAAAAAGATTCATTTTATTCATAAAAAATAGGAGGTAGAACCAATAAAGATTTCTTTTTCGATTCATCCCTTGAGTTGAATACCTCATTCAAGAATTGTCTTTGATCCAATCCGTAGGAATCAATAGAAAAGGTAAATCCCTTATGATACACCAGATCCGGCTCGGTTATTGATAGAGTGAATAGATATGCCATTGCTTGAAATCTCTCTTCTGCTTCAAAATCATGGTGTAACGTGTATCCCCCATGTTCAGGTCATGGAATAGATGAAATAAATAAATAAAATGGATTTTTGTTCAAGAATGAAATCTTATTGGAACTGTCCATATCCAGTTCATCCTTCGGAACCATATCACATCCCAAATCTGATGAAATGGGATGAATTGAGACGGTATTTTGTAAATACGTAATTGTCTTGAATATATTAACTATTTTTTTTATTTTTTGATCGCCTGGAAGGGACAAAAGAAACATCTTGCTCTTTCTTCAACAATTTCTGATCCCTAGTGGACCTCTGAGTAGGATTGGAACCCAAATGAAGTTCTGACCAGCTGTTTGAGAAAAAAGAACGAATGAGTCTTGTAGGATTCCCAAGAAATTCTTCGCTTTCTTCCGGAAGCAGATGATTATTCATCTGCTTCTCACGTTCCTTGAATAGCCGGAGCATTGAGGAATATCCAGAAAGGCATTTAGGGAATCGGTCTGATTCTATCTCTCTTCGTTCCGTTTGAAGAAAGGTAGGATCCAAAAGAATCGATCTTTCTTTTAGTTGTTGAATCTCTCTTTGATTGATCAATGTGTGATATTCCGAATCCTCATTACTAATGGAATCGAAATGATCTCTGAATTGATCAGAAGATCCTTTCAATTGGCTAGAATCCGTTACTTGAACGAAACTAGATCCTGCGGAATCATATTGAATATTTGACGATACATTTTGTACCTTGGTAAAAAATTGATCCTTGTTTACCAACCACACATTTTCTAAACAAATCCAATTATCTCTCCATATGTTCCTTAAAAAATATGATTCGTGCGGATTCTCCCCCAACTAACGAAGAGATCTTGGCGGAATTTCCACACATGAAATTGAGCACAATTTTATAAAAAAATAGAAATAGCCCGCTTGTTTCTCCAGTAGAGATGGGAAACATGCTCAATATCATTTGATTGAATAGTTGACTCAGCTCTTTGTTGTTTGAAGAAACCCTCCGCTTCAATTTCAATTGGTAATTTTTCACGAAAAGCAAACATGAGATAACAAATCCAGTGTTTCACTAAGATTTTGAATAGCTGTCCCGAATTCAAGTTGATTATGTTTCGCCTCTTACTCGGAGAAAGACGATCAAACAATCCCCAATCATGGCCCTTGCGGATTGGATCATCCATATAATAGACAAAAAGAAACTCCAGATATTTGATATATTTC
>JAUPFV010000002.1:380375059-380380059 GCA_036936605.1 Limnanthes douglasii subsp. nivea | reverse complement strand
CTCAGCAACAGTCTGCCAAGTGGGAAATGTTGGGGTGAACCAGAAAATTTTGGGTAGAGTCGGGTCTAAATGTTGGCTAGGTAAGCGTCCTGTAGTAAGAGGAGTAGTTATGAACCCTATAGACCATCCCTATGGAGGTGGTGAAGGGAGGGTTCCAATTGGTAGAAAAAACCCCGCAACCCCTTGGGGTTATCCTGCACTTGGAACAGAACTAGAAAAAAGAATAAATATAGTGATAATTTGATTCTTCGTCGCCTTAGTAAATAGGATAGAAAATAGAATTTCTTTCTTCGTCTAAAAAAATAGGAGTTAATTAACCGTGACACGTTCACTAAGAAAATCCTTTTGTAGCAAATCATTTATTAAGAAAAATTGATAAGCTTAATACAAAGGCGGAAAAAAAAATAACTTGGTCCCGAGCATCTACCATTATACCCATAATAATCAGCCATACTATTTCTCTCCATAATGGACGGGAACACTTACCTGTTTATATAACAGATCGTATGGTAGTACATAAATTGGGAGAATTTTCACCTACTATAAAGTTTCTTGGACATGCGAAAAATAATACTAAGTCTCGTCGTTAATAAAATGAATATAGATTCTTTAGTGAGAGGAGTTAGAAGTGAACCTTATGATAAAGAAGCGAAATAAAAAAATCTTATACAAAAGTATACACGTTGGGTCAACATATATGTATGTCTGCCCACAAATCAAGAAGATTAATTGATCAGATTCATGGACGTTCCTACGAAAAAACACTTATGATACTAGAACTTATGCCTTATCGAGCATGTTATCCCATTTTTCGATTGGTTTATTCGGCAGCAGCAAATGCTTGTCACAATAAAGGTTTCAATGAAACGAGTTTAATCATTAGGAAAGCCGAAGTAAATGAGGGTACTACTGTGAAAAAATTTAAACCTCGAGCCCGAGGACGGAGTTATCCGATAAAAAAACCCACTTGTCATATAAGTATCATATTGCAAAAAATATCGATACATGACGAATATGCAGAATCGGTAATATGCTTAAAAACATGGATCCGGATGGAGAAATAAGAACACAAAAATGACACGTCGTGATACAGATAGTAGTGGAGCTTTATGGGACAAAAAATAAATCCACTTGGTTTCAGACTTGGTACAACAGAAAGTCATCATTCTCTTTGGTTTGCACAACCAAAAAATTATTCTTGTAGAAACTAGAAAAGATTTTATTAGAACATAGAATTTCAGTACAAGTTAAAGCCATATATATAGGCTCTGAAAATATCTTCTAATTATACTAGTCTACTGTAATAAAATCTAATATTATAATATCTATAATAGATTACGTTTGAATATTGAGTATAATAAATTATTTAGTCAAATGTATATTATTATTTCATTTAACACTCCCCCTCAAGCTTGTGCGAAAGTGCTTGAAACTGTTGTAGCTTTGATAATAACGTTCTCTTTGAAACTTGAACTGAAGTACTTGAAGTGCAAGCTTGATCAAAAGACTGAAACGAAATCACACTCCCCTCAACCTGGAGCATATATATTAATCATGCCAAACTTGTTACAAATATAAGTAATCCGTGATCCATTGAGCGCTTTTGTGAATATATCTCCTAGTTGTTATCCTGTTTTGACATATCTCGTATGAATGAGATTTTGTTGAATCTTTTCGCGGATAAAATGACAATCAATTTCAATATGCTTCGTTCTTTCGTGAAAGACAGGATTAGACGCAATGTGCAGGGCCGCTTGATTATCACACCATAATTGTGCAGGCATGGTAGTCTTGATGCCAATATAATTTAACAATTGTAAAATCCAAATTATCTCACAAGTAGATTGAGCCATGGCTCTATATTCAGCTTCAGCACTTGATCGCGATACAACATTTTGTTTCTTACTCTTCCAAGATACCAAATTACCCCCTACAAAAACACAGTAACCAGTGGTCGATCTTCTATCAATTTTAGATCCAGCCCAATCTGCATCTGCAAAACCCTCTATATTAGTAGTGATTGTATTTCGAATCTGAAGAAACAAGCGAGCATCACCACGCATCCAATTTTTCGCTGTGTCATCCGTAGGAGGATCTTGTATCAAATGGTCATCTTTTTCTATACTTCGTAAATAGATACGAATTGTTTTACTCCAATCTAAGTAATTGGATTCGTTCAATTTCTGTTCTGTGATTTTTTTCATCACAAGAACCAAATCAGACATACTTTTCTCCATCTAGATTTTTTTTTATAGAAACCCTAATGGCTCTGATACCATGTAGAAACTACAAAAGATTTTATTAGAACATAGAATTTCAGTACAAGTTAAAGCCATATATATAGGCTCTGAAAATATCTTCTAATTATACTAGTCTACTGTAATAAAATCTAATCTAATAATATCTATAATAGATTACGTTTGAATATTGACTATAATAAATTATTTAGTCAAATGTATATTATTATTTCCTTGAACAATTCTTAAGGTTTACAAGAAGATAAAAAAATACGAGATTGTATCAAGAATTATGTACAAAAAAATATGAAAATATCCTCTGGTGTCGAGGGAATTGCGCGTATAGAAATTAAAAAAAAAATTGATCTTATTCAGGTCAGAATCTATATGGGATTTCCAAAATTATTAATTGAAAATAAGCCACGAAGAATCGAAGAATTACAAATGAATGTACAAAAAAACTTAATTGTGTGAACCAAAAACTCAATATTTCTATTACAAGAATTTCAAATCCTTATGAACACCCTAATATTCTTGCAGAATTTATAGCTGGACAATTAAAAAATAGAGTTTGTTTTCGGAAAGCAATGAAAAAAGCTATTGAATTAACTGAACAAGAGAATACAAAAGGAATTCAAGTATAAATAGCAGGCCGGATTGACGGAAAAGAAATCGCACGTGTGGAATGGATTAGAGAAGGCAGGGTTACGCTACAAACCATTGAGGCTAAAATTAATTATTGTTCCTATACAGTTCGAACAATTTATGGGGTATTAGGAATCAATATTTGGATATTTGTGGACGAAGAATAAAAAGGCTTTACTTGTCTTTACATTATTAGCGAGTACATTATTAGACATTGATAAATAAAAAGCAAAATTATTTCGTTTTTTCATATTTTTTGTTCAATGTTCAATAAAAAATGATCAATTCTATATCAATTCTATATCAATTCTATAAGGTTGTATAAAAATTTGATAGATTCTTTCTTAAAATTGCTATGCTTAGTGTGTGACTCGGTGGTTTAGGATTAGGAGTCAAAAAAGAATTGACCTATAATAGGAACTAAAAACTCTAGCACTAATAACCAACTCATTGCTTCGCATTATCTGGATCCAAAGAACCAGTCAAAATATGATATATTTATCCTATCGTTGTAGCAACTGAATAAAAAAATATGATTCTAATATCTAATATAAGTTGTGAAGCAAAGTATGCGGATAAAAGGAAGGATGAGAGAAAGAAAAAAGCTCAATGATCTATGATTCCAATATGTAAGGTCTATGAGATCATCTCATAAAGGGCAATGTAATAAAGCATCAATACGGATTCATGTATAATTATTAATTAGTTATTCATAATTATAAAAATATGTTCATAGAACAAAAAAAAGAGCCTTGAGCCAATAAAAACTAAGAAGATTTACTCAAAAACAAATTAATAATTATTTATTTATTTTTTGAATTAAAAATGAAAGGCTCCATTAGTAGAATTCAGATGTAACCATTAATCAAGAAGCAATGGGAACGACGAAATCTATGCATTCGGAAGATTCTATTGAAAATGAGTTCTGATTATTCATTGGGTGGGATGGCGGAACAAACCGGAAACCTATTTATCTATTCTAATTATGAGAGGTCGTGGACTAACCCTAAAACTGAAATAGATATTTAAAAGAGTAAATATTCGTCCGCAAAAAGTTTATTTTATTGGATTGATCAATTTTGGTCGATCCACTAAGCTAAAAAAAAGGCAAAAAAAAGATTAGACATTAAATTATCCATTTTCTATAAATAGAAAAGAGAATGTATCTTTAATTCTATTTCAAAAAAGAACTACAAATTTACAATTAGAATAAATTAAATGAAATCTCAAAGAATCCTATTATTTAGTAGATTAGTCATTAACTGCATGTATATTTTAATACATTTTTTTTAAAGTTATTTACCTCGCGAGGAGCTGGATGAGATGAAACGCTGACGTCTAGTTCTGGAGTAGAGATGGCATTCATAAACAACCATCAACTATAACCCTAAACGAACTAGATTCCGTAAACAACATAGAGGAAGACTGAAAGGAATATCTTTTCGAGGTCATCAGATTTGTTTCGGCAGATATGCTCTTGAAGCACTGGAACCCGTTTGGATCACATCTAGAAAAATAGAAGCAGGGAGACGAGCAATGACACGAAATGTACGCCGCAGGGGCAAAATATGGGTACGCATATTTCCAGACAAACCAGTTACAGTAAGACCTATAGAAACGCGCATGGGTTCAGGGAAATGATCTAACGAATATTGGGTAGCTGTCGTTAAACCGGGTAGAATAATTTATGAAATGGATAGAGTAGCCGAAAATATAGCCAGAAGGGTTATTTCAATAGCGGCGTCCAAAATGCCTATAAAAACTCAATTCATTATTTCTGGATAGATATGTAGAATTAAAAAAGAAATTAAGTATTGAGGATAAAACATTTCTTTCAGCTTTTTTATTGACAAACAATTTTATTTTCTTTACATTAATTGAAAGAACAGATAAAAAATGATATGATTCAACCTCAGACCCATTTAAATGTAGCAGACAATAGCGGGGCCCGAGAATTAATGTGTATTCGAATCATAGGGGCTAGTAATCGTCGATATGCTGATATTGGTGACGTTATTGTTGTTGTGATCAAGGAAGCAGTACCAAACACGCCTCTAGAAAGATCAGAAGTGATCATAGCTATAATTGTACGTACTTGTAAAGAACTCAAACGCAAGA